>ML102368.1:70087-201773 GCA_003697995.1 Taxidea taxus jeffersonii | reverse complement strand
TGCCCATGGAACATTCTCCAGAATAGATCACATCCTGGGTCATAAATCAGGTCTCAACAGGTATCAAAAGATTGGGATCATTCCCTGCATATTTTCAGACCACAATGCTCTGAAGCTAGAACTCAATCACAAGAGGAAATTTGGAAAGAACACAAATACATGGAGACTCAACAGCATCCTTCTAAAAAATGAATGGGTCAACCAGGAAATTAAAGAAGAATTGAAAAAAACCATGGAAACAAATGATAATGAAAACACAACGGTCCAAAATCTGTGGGACACAACAAAGGCAGTCCTGAGAGGAAAATATATAACAATACAAGCCTATCTCAAGAAACAGGAAATGTCTCAAATACACAACCTAACCCTACACCTAAAGGAGCTCGAGAGAGAACAACAAAGAAAGCCTAAACCCAGCAGGAGAAGAGAAATAATAAAGATCAAAGCAGAAATCAATGAAATAGAAACCAAAAAAACAATAGAACAAATCAATGAAACTAGGAGCTGGTTCTTTGAAAGAATTAATAAGATTGATAAACCCCTGGCCAGACTTATCCAAAAGAAAAGAGAAAGGACCCAAATAAATAAAATCATGAATGAAAGAGGAGAGATCACAACCAACACCAAAGAAATACAAACAATCATAAGAACATATTATGAACAAGTCTATGCCAACAAATTCGACAATCTGGAAGAAATGGATGATTTCCTAGAGACATATAAACTGCCAAAACTGAACCAGGAAGAAATAGAAAACCTGAATAGGCCCATAACCAGTAAGGAGATTGAAACAGTCATCAAAAATCTCCAAACGTAGTGATCCAAAGGGGCACGTGTACCCGAATGTTTATAGCAGCAATGTCCACAATAGCCAAGTTATGGAAAGAACCTAGATGTCCATCAACAGATGAATGGATAAAGAAGAAGTGGTATATATATACAATGGAATACTATGCAGCCATCAAAAGAAATGAAATCTTACCATTTGCGACAACATGGATGGAACTAGAGCATATTATGCTTAGCAAAATAAGTCAACTGGAGAAAGACAACTATCACATGATCTCCCTGATATGAGGAAGTGGAGATGCAATGGGGGTGGGAGTTAAGGTGGTAGGAAAAGTAAAAATGAAAGAAGATGGGATCGGGAGGGAGACAAACCAAAAGAGACTCTTAATGTCATAAAACAAACTGAGGGGGGGGGGGAGAGGGGTTGGGAGAGGGTGGTGGGTTTACATTATATGTTTAAATAAAGCTTAAATAAAAAGAAAAAAAAAAGAAACCCCCAAATTGCAGTGGTTTAAAATAGCAAAGGTTTATGTCTTAACCTATTGAGGCTGCACAGGCTTTACCTGGACATGTTCTTCTATTATTACCATGGAAGGAAAAACTGAAGTAGACACTCAAACATGGCCATTAAAGACTTCCATCCAGAGTGACACACATCACTTCTGTTTTTATTTCCTTGGCCAGAGAAAGTACATGGCCTAATCTTAAGGTGGTAGAAAGTATAATCCATCTAAGAGAGTAAGATAGCCCTGGGCAAGGATCATGTTGGACATACACCAATCAGCAAGCACTGCAGCATAATTCAAAGCCATTGCCCTTCATGTCTTCACTTAGTGTTATTCAGAATAAAGCACTGCAAGATGCAAATTGATCAGCAAAATGTTTTCTTCCGCACAGTAGATTTATTAGGAAGGTTAAATGGGTTAACACTAAGGAAAGAATTTAACAATGAGAAGGATTTTCGGGATATCCTCTCAGTAAGCTGGAAAATTCAGTTAACCAGAACACAATTTCCCAAACACAGCCTCCATCTCAAGTTTACTGGTTTTAATTTTCAAATGAGTTTCAGTAATACTCATTGTAAGACAACTTCCAAACATTACAAAGGAACTAATACTTCCTCATCTTCTTTTTTTCTACTCCGTCAGCCTAGTTACATGGCCAAAAACCAGAAGCGAGTGAAAAAAGACTCAAAAGCACCAGTGAAAACAACTCCAGTGGCCATCTAGGTTATATAATAGTTGTTAAGTCATTCTTGGGTGACTATTGATTTAATATCGTATGTGAAACTGAGGTTATCAGCTTATAAAGATGATTAGCCTTAGTGACCCTCATTCTTCTCCTATCATACAGTAGACGTAAGATTAGAGGCAACAAGAATGATCAAAGAAATCACAAAACCAGCAGTAAAAAGTGACAACTAATTGAAAAAGATAGCTGGAAAACCATCTAGAAAAACACTTCCATGCACGAGGGGTGAATGCTCCCTATGTATTACAAGACAACCTAATGATTAATGTTGATAATGATGACCCTAAGTCATGAATAAAATATTAAAACCCTAATGATCTTGGGTGCATTATTCAGCCTCATTAGTGTTTAGTTTTATTATCTAAAAATACGAGAGTAGAAATCACTGATCTCTGGTCATTTTTTGATTCTATGAGTTTCACATATACTCTATCAATAAACAATTGATCATCACTAACAAATTACGAACCAGAAACCTAGAGGAAAAAAATGAAGCTGAAATAGGATAAGAAATTAAACAAGGAGAAAAATCAATGAAGCAGGCTGCCAAAATGCTGATCGGATTAAATAAGCTGAAAATAAGGATTTGGTTTGCAAATAGGAGAAGCTCAGCACAAACCAGCTAAAACAGTGAAGAAATGTATTGGTTCTCATCCCTGGTAAGCTCAGGAATAAAGTGAGTTTGAGATTTGGTTTGAGGCAATAGCACAAAAATTTCCACAAGGAAACCTAATCTCTGTCTCTATCCTCTGCCTTCCATAATGTCTACCTCATCCTAAAGCTACTCTCCTCATAGATGGACTATGGCTGCCAATAAATCACAGGTCTACATGCTGTTTTGTTCACATCCAGTATGAAAGAAAGGGCATCTCTATCTCAGCCTTCCAAGCAAAAGTCCTGAGATTCATTGCAATTGGTCCAGCCTGGATCTCATAGTCGTTCTTCAACCAAACACTACAGCCAGATTGTAGAGAGTATTATTTGGGTTAAGTCAATGAGGCCCACTTCAGAAGCTTACAATGGAATAACTTTCCCCAGATGCATACGGGACACAAGGGGGTGCCCCACATGGTCATTCCTCTGTATGCACACATACCTGGTGTCACTCTGTTGTCCAAAATTCCCTCTTTGTGTAAAAACAGTCAAATTGGATGAAGTCCCACTCTAACAGCCTCATTTTAACTTAATCACATCTTTAAAGGTCCTATCTCCAAATATAGTCTCATTCTGAGGTACTAAGGATTATGGTCCCAACATATGAATTTTGGTGGGAGGGAGAGTTGGGTATAATCTATATCATAACAGATTCCAAAATCAAGATGTTACTGGTGGATTCTTTTCATTTTAAGGTTTTTTAAAATGATATTATCAGAGTAGAAAAAACAAACAACAAATTAATGACAACAAAATCAAAATAGTTCAGATTTCTCACCTACATTGCTAAGCACCAGAAGTTTCCACTGTAAAGAAACTGCAGTTTTGTGAGGAAAAAAATTTGTCCCAAAGAATCTATATACAATCAAGATAACAGAAACACTCCCAGTCATAAAAGAGTATAGAGTGTATAATACCCATGGACTCTTTTCAAAATAATTACTTCAAAAAGAAAAAAACTAAAAAATTAGTGATTTGTGGTATTAAAAAAATTACAATCAGTAAGGAAAACACTTATAGAGTTACATCTAAATAATTGTAGATAACAGTGTCATAAAATGTAATGCATTTTTCAAAAAAATTTTTTTAAATAAGCTGTCATGAGGTAAAAATATAAATATAAAATAAAAATCTGGCTCTATCATATCTGGTCATATGGTGATAAATGAGAAGAAAGGACAGAAAGGAAGAAAAAAATGCTAAATGAGAGAAAAACTGATTTAAATATATTTTAATTAGCGGTATTTAATTGATTATTTTGAATAAAAATAAGAACTTTAAAATTATTGAGAATAGCAAAGAAAAATATTCCATAGAGCAAAAAGAAAGAATTTTAAGAAAGCACAAAAACCAAAAAGTAGAAAACAAAATTACAGTCAAACAAACCTATCATTTGCCATAATAAATATGGATGGATTAACTTCTTTAAGACCCAGCAAAAAATCCAGGGATGAGCTCTTCTTTGTGCTCTTGTCTATTCAAAATTGATTTCAATATGGATGTTTTAATTTAATAATTATAAAAATGGTATTGTTATAAGCTATTTTTAAAAACTAAGCAATAGGGTCTTTTTTAACATACACAAACATGGTAAATTTCCCCATACTTGCAATGACAACCAGATGCTACTGGGTACTACACTGAAGAAACCTCAGAATGCCCCTTCTAAGGCAAACTGCCCCATCCACAATCCCTGCTAAAGGGTCAGCATTCTACACCTGACACACACTGTCTCCTCTCCCTATTCAGTACCCTAGCTAGATTGTATTAGAGAGGTTACCCAAGGTCAATCAATCCATGGAACTGTTTATGGTCTGGTAAGAAAACATGAGCTAGAGCAATTAGATTCCCTCTCTGGGATGTACTGGAGCTGGAAATATGGAAAGAGGAAGTCAGTCGGCAGTGAGAGCCAGAGTTACACTGCTCCTGATAGCTCCCTTGGTGTCTTTGTGACAGATCGTCCCTTTTCTAGAGACGACTGGAGCAGCTCTGTTCCAGCAGCCAAAAAGCCAAATCAAAATGTGATGTGAAAATGGAAGATTCCATTAATTAAGTAATCTGCTCCATGTCAAATTTAAAAATTGACCAGATTGACTGAATTGATTCCTTTTTAGCACTTTGTGAGGAGATGATGTTTCTTCCATACTGAATAGTTACTTAGAGTTCTGCCAGTAAGATATGCTAAGGAACTCTGTATTAAAAATGTTTAGAGTACTTAAACAATTAACAAGTTGCCTGGTGTTTTCACCTCTATCTGGGTGAACACACACGTTCCTCTCTCCGTAGACAAATCTACGCTGTCATTTATATTCAGGTAAACACTTTTCATGCCTATGCCTGTTGCAAATTTCTCATTATCTTTTTTGGGTTGGAGGAATGATAATACATTAAATTTAATTCCTTACAATGAAGACTTTACTTTATGTTTCATGGTAGCTGATAGTTTTTAAAATGATGGTGTCTGGTTACTGTTATTCAGAATCAGCCATCATTATCATGTTTCATATTGGCCGTAGATATGATCATTAAAAATAAATAAATAAAAGTACTTGAAGTCTATGTTTGCTTGCTTCCTTGCCAGTGTGTCTTATAGGACCCATTTGTTAAGTCAGAATTCTTTTTTTTTTTTTAAAGATTTTATCTATTTATTTGACAGACAGAGATCACAAGTAGGCAGAGAGGCAGGCAGAAAGAGAGGAAGGGAAGCAGGCTCCCTGCTGAGCAGAGAGCCCGATGCGGGGCTCGATCCCAGGACCCTGGGATCATGACCCGAGCCGAAGGCAGAGGCTTCAACCCACTGAGCAACCCAGGTGCCCCTTAAGTCAGAATTCTATAAAGGGTGCTGCCTTCTTTGTTTGCTAACTTTTGAGTAGGACAGTCTTCACTAGAATAATCAAGTAACGTCAGCCAAGCACAGATCTATAAAGAAAAAAGATAAACAAAAAACTCTGTGTTCCTATGAAAGCAAAATGTTTCCTATAATAGGTAGAGAATGACTGGACTCACACTACAGTTTTTATTTGTTCAATGAATGATAGGAACAAATGAATGATGACAAAATTAATAGAGAGGTGAATAAGGGAATAAAATTAAAATGAAGTGAAAACTTTAAAAACAGCTTACCTTCCAGTTAAATTAGACAATCATGCATAGAAACAATGGATAGTTTATTGCAGTGTTCATGAAAGTACTTCCTAACTCCTCACACTGAAAATAGAAAAAATAGCCTTTGCTAGAAGAAGCTAAGAGGATCATCTCGCTTTTAGTTAAATACTCTCTCCTCTTCTCAGTTTCTGGTCATCCTTTTCTATCTGTCCCACAATGTTCTGGTCAAGAATATTTGTTTCTTAGTATTTCAGAGCCCATGTTACCAAATAACAGAAGAGTAGTTTCTACTTACGCACTTGTTCCATGCACACTATACATACAGTGTTTATCAATGGCGCTTGTAAGGTGGGACTCTTTAATTTAGTAACTTCCAAAATGCCAACCAACTCCTTAATTTCTTTCCCTAAGAATAGTTTTTCTTTCTGTTTGCATGTTGTCACAGCCCTGTGCTTCCCGTGCTTTTGGTCTCTTTCAATCTCTCTCGATGGGGTTTTATAGTCAGGTTCCTTCGGCAGAAAAACAATTTTCTGAGCAGAAAACAGATTCCTCTTCTGGATGGAAATATAGCCACCAAACCGTTTTTTCTGCAGTCCCATTAATATTCCCACCCCCTGACTTAGCTGACAAGGAGTTTGCCTAGATAACCATTTCAGTATTGATATTTAAGTGATCCTTCTGTTAAAAACTTTACTTCCAATCTATTGTGTCTTTAAACTCTATTAAAGTAACCTAGAATGTTCTTCCATCATAACTCTTTGAAAGTGAAACTCCCATGGTCCCTAATAGTATGTTTCATAAATATGAATTACATTAATTTGAAATGACTTAATGGTGTTTACGGTCTTAAAAATGGGGGAAAAGATCGAAAGGGATACCTGCACCCCAATGTTTGTAACAGCAGTGTCCACAATAGCCAAACTATGGAAAGAGCTCAGATGCCCATCGACAGATGAATGGAAAAAGAAGATGTGGTATATATGTACAATGAAACACTACTCAGCCATCAAAAGTGAAATCTTCCCATCTAGTGGATGGACCTAGAGGGTTTTATGCTAAGCAAATAAGTCGATCACACAAAGACAATTATCATATGATCACATTCATATGTGGAATTTAAGAAACAAAACAGAGGAGCATAAGGAAGGAGAGGAAAAAATAACATAAGATGAAATCAGAGAGGAAGAAAAACCATAGGAGACTCTTAATCATAGGAAATAAACTGAGGGTTACTGGAGGGGAGAAGAGCGGGGAATGGAACAGCTGGGTGATGGGCATTAAGGAAGGCACGTGATATAACGAGCACGGATGTTGTATAGACTGATGACTCACTGACCTCCACCTCCGAAAACAATAACACATTATATGTTAATTGAATTTAAATTAAAAAATAAATAAATAAAAATGGGGGAACATCATATAGTGTGGGGAGAAAAAAGTAATCAAAACATCCAGTATGTGGAGAAATACCAGACATAAGAGAAAGTAAAAATATTTATAAATGCAGTCCAAAATATAATTGAACTTATTTATTAATTAATTTATTTGGATTTGGAGACGTACTAAGTGTTAAATCACATGTCTTGAAAGGTAACTTTACAGAATAAAATCCTTACGCGATGCAGTTATTCTCTGGGTTTTGTTCTCATGCATCAGCATTATGATGGGGTCCGACCTCAAGGATTGGCCTGGCTAGCCAAGAAAGAATGAGATTCAGGGAAAGATCCTGACAAGGAGCTCTGCCATCTTAGGGAAAAAAACGTTGTGAAATGGAAATGTGACAAGTCTCAGCTCCCGGGGACATAGAAAATTAGTTTGCTCAAAATTCGAAAAGGCATGCTCCAGGAAGGTGGTTTCAATCAATGCAAAGGAAGGAAGATGGGCTCACTAACCTGCTGGGTCTATTCCCTTCTTTATGCCTCTGAATGTGGCTGAAGCACATTAAGAAAACATTTATGTGTTGCTCACCTTGAATGCAAAGGCACACACTGCATTTCCCACACAGCCCGTGCAGGACCTGTCATTTTCAAGTTTACAAAGAATGAAATAAAATTAGAGCTTGTCACCTTTAGGGGCAAAGCAGACAGACTGAAATCAGGCAACAACCCGAATTGCTCCATCTTCAATGGAGAGTTAAGGAGAGACAGGAGGGCGTCATGGCCTGTTCTGAGGCATGGCCAGTGATGAGGGTTTTGCACATAACTTGAGGGACTTAGAATTGCTCTCAGAAGTTCAAACTTTCTGTCTCCTGACTCTGGAGTCTTCGGGGCTCAGAGACTGTTCACAGCATCACCATTTGTGGTCATCGAGCTACAGTGAACACACCCTTACCTAGAGAGTGTTTAATCTCCTCTGCTCAGATTCCACAAACGAATCAAAAGTCATTTGGGCTGAAGTTTATCTTACTTAGGAAGAAAAAGACTTCTAAGATATTAGTACTACAAACAGAATTGCAGGAAAAAGGAATAAATTCCATAGCACAGACAGAACCAAGATGGCCTTAAGGTTGGTTCCCCTGAGCTTGACAAAACTGTAGGTGGGTTTCTTCCTGACTAGAGTCCTCTGGACCCCTTTTCCCAGAGCATTTATTTTAGAAAAACTGTAATTGTAAGCTCTCTCTCTGCCCTCGTTGAGATATAAATCTTCTACAACCCAGGAGTGTCTTGCTCAAGGACCTGGAAGTCATCCGCTTGAAACGTAGACTCCAAGAAAGGTAATGCCTAAGTCTCCTGGTCTGTCAGAGAGAGGGAGCTTAATTTCCATAAGTGACAATTAACAAACACAGATGGTGATGGCCTAATCACACTGGCCAACCTTTCCCCAGACATCCTCCAGGACTTCCCATAAGCACACCCCACCTTTTGCCTTTTGTTTCAGCAAAGTTGCACTCATTCTCTTTTCCCTGCTGTAACAATGAAATAGTCCCCTATTTCAATAGTCTTGAGTAAAGTCTTCCTGGCCTGTTTAATGGGTCTGGTGTAACTTTCTCCTACAAACAATAGTAGGGGATCCCACCATCCACTAACTCTTCTTGCTTGTACTTAGAACCCAACTTTATGGTAGCTCTATCCCCTGCTAAAGATCACAGGCTCCAGCCTCCCCTTCTCCAGCAGCCCCCTGGCCTGGACGCTCAGGATGGCTGAAGAGGAGGGGTGACTGAGCTGCCCTCGAGGCAGCCTTACAGGACAGCCATCGTAGCCTCAACTGCTTATCCCTACTTTGTTTGCCTGAGAGAGAAATACTTCTCTCTATGCTTAACACACTGTGATTTGAGACAGGGGAAGAGGGGCTCAAATTATATGAAGAGATAAATTTTTCAAGCTTCTTCCAAAACCTCAAAAATATCTATTTCACATATATCTTAGGACTGGAAGGGATATTAAAGAAAATCTAGGCACCTAGGTGGCTCAGGCGGTTAAGCATCTGCCTTCAGCTCAGGTCATGATCCCAGCAAGGTCCTGAGATCGAGTCCTGCATGGGGCTTCTTGCTCAGTGGGGAGACTGCTTCTCCCTTTGCCCTTCCCACCACCCATTTGCACTCTCTCTCTCTATCTAATAAATAAATAAAATCTTAATTTAAAAAAATAAAGATCTAATCTTCAGTCTCTTTGCTTTACAATGCAAAAACTGAGGAGATCCAAAGATTTCAATCAGCTTGTCCAAAATTCTTTACATAGGCCAACAGATAGATTGTAAATCAGTACTTCTCCCCAGTGCTCATCCTGGTGCCTGACATCTGGCAGACACTCCAGATGCATTTAGTGAGTAAAAGAGCATGTAAACAAATGATCACAATTCGGTGACAACTGTGTAATAGACAAACATATCCTGGGGCACAGGCCGCTAGCCATTCACCTTTCTTGTCATTGTGTATACAACCTTTCAAGCTGCACAACTCATGTTTGGAGGTCTATTTACATCTAAATCCTTAAATCGAACTTTTCACTAACAACACCTGGCCTTCCTATTAGTGATTTTTATATTGATCTCCGCAGGTATCTTGTTCACACACACAGTCTGGCTAAAATATTTAGTGGGCCCAATTCTCTTTCTATATGAACAGTACTGTCTGAGTCCCAGGCATCGTTCCTCCTGGGGATCTATTATTCAAGGTCTGTGTAAATTTATGGCAATGAAATGAAAACATGAAATCTCTCAATTGGATTAGTTCTGCTGTTGCATGTAAATCCACACCAAATGTGGCAAACCGAAGTGTAAATTTTTTCCTATGCCAGATTTTCAATCATACTGCTAATTGTATTTTAAATTTTGCATATATTTAAAGTCAAAAACACAGATTCAAACTTGTTACTAAGTCACAACTTATATCAAAGTGGAGGGCTGGGTGTTTTTCTGCTTAATTTCAAAGGTATTAATATATGGGAAACACACTATAGGGCAGCTTTCTCCAGTCTCAGTTACTTTGATTTTGTAAAATTGTTTCCTTATCTATAATGATGGTGTCTAACCTGACAGTGTTTTAGATCCTATCAGCTCTGATTATCTATGAGATTATGATTTAACTTATATACTGCATAATATAGGGTTTGCATACTTCCTCTCCCTCACAGGTCATACAGAGAAGGAACTTCTGCTCTACCTCCAAGGAAGGGGGGTACAGAGAAAACACTTGGGTTCCCCCGTCTCCAGCCTCTTACTCACTCATTCCTCCCAGTGAGAAAAGAAGTGATTTATCTGGTGGGTGAAGCAAGAAATTCACACCAGATTTTCAGGAGCACCAGATATCCACAGGACCTTGTTGGCCAAGGCTAAGGTCACAACATCAAAACTGCATGAGCCAAGTGTCTGCTCTCTTGGCTTATCCACCCTCGTGCTGGGAAATTTCTGCCCCCTGCCTCCTGCCCCAGTGGTACTTCTCCTTCACCAGGAAGTCCAATGTGCTCTAGCTTCTCTGCTCAGGACTCACAGGCAAGTTTCCACTCAGGTGTGAGATAAAAGGCCAGATCACTTTTCTCTAATTCAGCATTCCTTGTATAAAACTGACCCTGTGCTTTAATCCATATTTGACAACTAGCATCTGCTGTCAGTTACTGTGAACAGCACACGTAACAACTGTTCCAGAGCAAAGGTCCAAGCTGGCTATCCTCTGCACATTCCAGGACATGACCCTGTCCTAGAGCAGGCGGTAGTACTAAACCCTGGAGAACTAACTGTGGTAGGGCCTTGAAATCAGGGCAACACGTGGAATGAGGAAGAAATTCACATGGCAAGCCAGGGGAAGAAAAAGAGGAGGCACTCTGAGTGTAGTCCCCTGGGTGATGATGTTCACATCCTTCTCCAGTTTAGCCCCAGGGGAATTTACACTAGGTATTTATCAAAATACTCATAAACTTAAAAGAGTAAGGTTAATGAGCGACTCCTATCATCAGGGGATCTGTAAGAAATAGAGTCAAACTGATTCCTTAAGACAATAAATAGATAGAGGAGTTTACAATAGTCAGAAAGGAGACGCTCTCTCTTCTACCACTCTACCACTGTCAGGGACAGTGGATCAGCAGCCAGCTGCGTCTCGAAACAGGCACAGCAGCTATAGCTAAGAGGGGCAGATCAAATATGGAGTAAAATGGCAGGAGAAGGGATACAGCCTATAGTCATGGCTCAGAGGAGACTAGATGCTACAGAGGAGTCCCAGGGGAGACAGAGCCCAGTGATGGGGTCCCTGAATGTCAGGAGCTGGTGACCAGAGTTCCAGTAACTTTTCACAGCCCAAAGTGGAATGCCAGAGGCTCATTTGTCATGACATATGTTCTTAGACCAGCACTGTCCAACAGTAATATACTGTAAGCCACTTGGTGAATTTCGAGTAGCCACATCAAAGCAGTAAAAATAAACAGGTGAAATCAATTTTAATCATATGTTTACTTAACCGAAAATACCTAAAATATTACTATTTCAACATTTAGTCAATAATCAATACAGAAATTTTTTAAGATATTTTCATTCTCTTTTTAACATTGCCTTTGAAACCCAGTATGTATATTATAATCACAACATAGCTCAATTCAGGCTAGCCACATTTCAAGTGCCCAGTAGCCCCATGTGGCTAGTAGTCATGACGTTACACAATATAGTCTTAAATTATACCCAATAATGTGGGTACAAGGGGAAATGTGTATGTATCTATATGTATCAATAAATATCTCCCAGCAGCAGATGCAAACTTTGAACTCTAAATACATTACTACGTAACCAAACTGGAAGATGTTATCTTGCAAGGGAAAGGACATTCTTAATCTATAGCCAGTATTTACCCTCACACTACAGGTTCCATCCTAGGGTCAAAAATAAATAAATAAATAAATAAAAGACTCTTTTGTTTCAGAATATCACAAACCTGGCCACACAGAGCTGCATTTAAAACTCCTTAGCTCTTACCCATTCAAGGTTGGCCTGTCCTCCCAAATCTCCCCTTTTCCTTACTGCAATTCTGGATTCCTGTGACTATTGTCAGCCACAGAGCTGCCTCTGCTCCCAAGAGCAAATCTGCAACTAAACTGTCATCCCTGGTCTCAGAGGGCATCTAACAAAGGCTGGTCCTGTAAATTGCCAAGGAAAAATTCATCTTCTCTACTCGTAAAATCACTTTCAGATTTATGCTAGTAAAAGATTAGCCAACAATGAAAAGATGTTGTCATCACAACTTGCAGTAGCAAATCAGTTTCCTGTCCTTACTTTTGCACACTTTCTTTGCATTTGTGAAACCGGAGACCCACTTGATGATTTTTAGAAAAATGCATCTTTCTATTCCTATGAAAATGTGCTCTGCAGAGGACAAGATTGGTTGCCTAATATAAAAAAAAAGTAATCTTGTTTGAAAAAGTAGGCCTTCTGTCTTGCACAGAGACATCTGATAAAATAAAACAGGAATTAAGTAAAAGAAGATACATAAGTTAAGGCAGCCTGAAGGCAACCTCAGCTTTGATGTCAACAAATCATACTGTTCTTACAAGTTTTTTCCTTCTGATTTTACATTTTAAAAAAATGAGTTGCTAATGTAGTGAAGACCAAGCATCTTCTTGCGAAAACCTATACAGCAAGGATAGAACAAAGGAAGCTCTTTTTTTTCACTACAGAATCAAATTCTAAGCTACAGCAATTAGCATTCCGAATGATCAATAGCCAAGACTGATTTGCTTGGGCATTTGTGAAACCAGGTTTTGACAGCAGGAGTTAGTGCAGTGTGATTGTGGGAAATCACAGAAAGAAATGTGGGGAAATAGCGAGTCAATGGTTTCATTGCGAGTCAACTGCCCACCTTGCAGTTCAGCCCTCACGTTCAAGATGCTTGAGCATGACTCAGCAGAAGTCATCTGACTTTTTGAAATCCTACAAGAGCCACATCATCCCTTAACTCACAAAATCTCAACCATAACCTCACGTTCTTATGACTATAATCATTCCGTTACATTCATTCTCAAAAGATATACTCTACTGTTTATATGCCTTTTTATCATGAGACTACTTAACCTTTAAGCCCCTGAGGCTAATTTTCCTCAATGGTGGATGTCAGTAAATGGTGGCTAAATTCTCACGAATTAACATTGACATGTTTTTTAAAATGGATTTCGCCAATTAATTCTTAGACCTTGTGGCCCCAAAGCTACAGAATTTCTCTTGACCAAATGGCCCCATAACAATGCTACAACCCCTTTTGAAAATAGAGTTATGTTGGATAAAATTCTATTATTTTGTTTTCTACTTATAAAGTACAAAGAAAATTGGGGTGCCTGGGTGGCTCAGTGGGTTAAAGGCCTCTGGCTTCGGCTCTGGTCATGATCTCAGGGTCCTGGGATCGAGCCCCGCATTGGGCTCTCTGCTCAAAAGGGAGCCTGCTTCCCCCTCTCTCTGCCTGCCTCTCTGCCTACTTGTGATCTCTCTCTGTGTCAAATAAATAAATAAAATCTTTTTTTAAAAAAAATAGGAAGAAAATATTTGAGGACTGAGCTTCATTCAGTAAACGTAAAGAGTAGCATAAGGTTTTAGAGAGAAGTGGTGCAGTTTAAATATTGTTCTACATGTATGTAAACAAAGTTGAAAGCTAAATTTTTTAAGTGGTACTGTTTTTAGGAAATCTATACCATGTGACTATTCAGTAACTCAACTGATTTTCTGTTGTGGAATACTTTCTGTAGCATATTTCTTATCTAGACCACTGAAAAGAGATAGATAAAATTTGCCTACCCAGTTGTCTTTCCAGTCATTCCCCTCTAGCTAGTTCCTACATTGTGGTCATTCCCTCTGGTGCCACATCTACCCACCCACAGCTCATACTGAAGACAAAGGAAGAGATCCAAATAATATCCAACTAGCCACAATCCATGGCTGCTCCAGGCCAACCAGAAAAAAATCCACCCAGAGCACCTAGGACTTGGACTTAGGGAGTAGCACTTGGATATACTGGATAGTGCCTCGCAACATGAAAACTGATTTTTGTTAATGACAGTTAATGACTTCTCTGTCCATATCTCCTGCACTTTAATTGTGATGGGAGACCTCAGATGTCTCTCCAAAGAGAACACATAAAAGTCATCTGAGCCACATTTTCTGTGTCGAGTATACACCAAGACACCCTTCACATCTAGACCCAGGGACAATTGCTTTCATACATTTGGTTCCATGATCCTCCTGCCTACACACTCAGGTTTTCAACATCAGTATCAAAAGCATCTACTCGTGACCTGTTGGAACCCTCTTCTTTTACGACTTAATATCCTCCTAACCTGATACCCTACTCTATCTTTCTCAGTCTTCCCTTTAGCCTTGTAAGCTAGCTCCCTCTCTACCCTCCCTCCAGAAGAGAATGATTGCACATCTCCCACCTGAATGCCTGAGAATTACATCTGTTTGGATTCTCCATCACTGCCTCATTATAGGGCACTCATCAGTTACTTCAGTTTTTAGTGGACTTCCTACCTAGGCTATACCCTTTGGACCTTATGTTTGAATAGGTAAATTCCAGCCAGCACTAGAAACTAAATCTATTCGTCTCCTCCCCAGCTCCTACCCTATTCCCATAACATATTTATACTTATTTTCTCCCCCATCCCAGTCACCTACCTTCCACTTAGTCTGCCACATTCTACCATAGTTACTGGGCCATTCCTGGCTCTTTCTGTGAAAATAGCTCATCTTAACATAATACAGATTTCAGGGAATTGAGAGGTAGTCAAGAAGTTGGATATCTTTTCTCATCTTTTCTTCCCATCCTAAGTTTAACCACCAATGGCACTTCATTGTTTCCTTTAAAGTCACTTTCTAGAACATCAAACACATGCATATTCATCAGCTGCTATCTATATTAGATTATCCATGCTTCTGCCTTCTTCCATCAGTGCAGTTAATCAAGAGCAGTAGAAACTAGAGTTGCCCTATGAAGTCTGAATTGCATGGCAAAGGGTGTGCAGAGCTAGCAGGTATTCCTGCTGTAATTGTTGACTTCTCATGAAGGTGCAAAGGAAACGGAAAGCTTCAAATATTTCAAAGTATTTCACATGGTTTGGGAGGAATTTCATTTGCTCAGAAGTCTTCTCTTAAGGGAATTGCATTTTGAACTGTTATATCACATATACGTTTTTATTACCATTTTTGTTCACTTAGTCATCCGAATACCAAGCTAGAGCACTGGACCATTGGACACAAGGATGAATTCCAAAAAGATTAGAGAACCAGGAAAATGCAGAATGGGTTTAATGACTCATGGGTGAAACATTAGTCATTGGTCATAAACCAATATGGAACCAGAGACAGTGGGAATGAATTCAGCCTGCAGAGCAACAGGCTCAGCGGGTTCCACCTCACAATTCAAGCAGCTGACTCAACACTTCCACAGAGTTCACAAGGCAAAAGCCCAGCTGGTTTTTTTCTTCTTCCATTCCATCTTCCATATAACCCCTACAATCAAGGTCTCTCTCTTTTAGCATTCTAGAACAACATGGAAAAGTGATTTATTTCTTCTAATTAAATATGATTCCTAAGAGAGAACAATAATCCTCACATATAAATAAAAGGCCATGATGGTTAAGCTAGGAATATTTTTTAAAATGGGTATCCTGAAATAGAGCTTCTAACCCAAAGAGTGTCGAGTGTTTTCATAGATGACTGGGAACTAGGAATTCTGGCTTTGCTTAATTCTGCCCACAATTCAGGTTATAACAATCTAGGACATCCCTTGTGTGCTTAGACACAGGGAGGAATGTGTACCATCTCAGGATCCTTTTTAGGCCTTACCACATTTCTGAAGGTTTCTCTGACCTTTCATCTTGCCATAAAGTAAATTATACTCCTCTCTATACCACCTCCCTATCCTATAGGTAAATCCCTCTTTGCACATATCTGTTTTTATTAGTTCTTCACCAGCTGGCACTATTTCTCTGCCCACTACTTAATTCCTCATGTGCTATTAAGAGGGATTCATCATTGTTTGGGGCTGGCAAATGAATTTTGACAGGGATATGATTGGACAAGACATTTCAAGATTAGAAAAAGTGTAATGACTTTAGATTACTTGACCAGTATTGTGGTTCTCAGTGTCTTAGGAATTCTGATACCTAATGTCTATATTCAATTAAACAACAGAAGGATATGCCTTAAAAAGGCCATGGATTTTGAAGGCAGATAGGCTTGGAATTAAACCCAAAGTCAGCCTCAAAAATACTTTAATTTCTTCATTCAACAAGTATATAATATTGTGCATCTGCCATGTTCCATATGGTTCTAAATCCTGGGAGTATAGCAATAAACAACACAGATAAAATATTTAAAGAATTTTGGACTTGGAAGGAACTTTAGGGGTCTTCTTTTTTTTTAAGATTTTATTTATTTATTTGACAGACAGAGATCGAAAGTAGGCAGAGAGGCAGGCAGAGAGGGGTGGGGGAAGCAGGCTCCCTGCTGAGCAGAGAGCCCGATGCAGGGCTCCATCCCAGGACCCTGGGATCATGACCAGAGCCGAAGCCAGAGGCTTCAACCCAATGAGCCACCCAGGTGCCCCTGGAACTTTAGGGATCTTCTAAGTTTGACTGGGACATGTCCACACTTATTCACTTACATTTTTTCTGGCTACTTGTGTTACAACAGAACTGAACAGCTATGACAGAGGCCAGGGGGACACAAAATTATAAAATATTTACAGAAAATGGTTCCTTTGCAGAGTTTGCTCTTCTTTCTCTATGGCCTGCTCACTTTACTTACTGAGCGCTAGCTACACACCAAAGTATTCTTCTAGGTTTCAGGAATACAGTGGTAAACAACACACATACCCTGTCTTCAGGGGTCTTGCAATTTTTGGAGAGATGGGATAAGTAAGTAAGCCACTAGTATCCAAGCAGATAAATAGTTCTTCCCCTGTTTGGTTTACCAATATATTCCAAGCACCTAGAATAGTGTCTGGCACAAGAGTCTAGTGGATACATAGAATATATTCAATAAAGTCGATCAGTAGATCTCATTAGAATGAGATAGATGAGTGTGAGAAAAGAGGCTGGAGCAGCCCACAAAGGACAGAGCCCATGGGGCCTGTTAAAACACGCCAGGGGTGGGACTTGAACTGGGAGCAACAAGCAGTCACTGAAGAATTTCAAGGTTGAATGTGAAAACGTACTTAGAAAAGACTGTTCTGGCTACTTGAGGGGACTAGAAGGAGGCAAGACTGGAGGCCTGGGGCCAGGTAGCAAGCAGTGGTAGTTTTGCTACAAAGAGACACAAAAATCCACTCTCCCTCCCACTTCCCCTGCCCTCAGGAATAAGTGTAACTCCAGGTCTCCACAAGCAGATGGCTCCAGGCATTTGGGTGTTTCTGTCCCTGGGGTTGACATGTGACACGTCACCAGAGCTCAGGAGAGGCGGCACAGCGAAGAATGGACAGACAATTGGGAACTATTAAATTATGAGGAAATGGGGTGTTCGCAGAGCTTGTGGTATTTTGAAATTATTGTTAGAGCAATAGGAGCTTCTAAGTAGATATCTCAGAAAGTCCACAGACTCCTGGTCAGCAAAGGGAAAGGAATGTTTATCTTTTCTGAAAGCAATTTTCACCTAAAGCTGATTCATGATTCAGTCCGAGGCATAACTCTTCCCATTCGCTTGAAAAGTAAGGTATGGCTTCTGTCCCAGGACTTTGCTCTTTTCCTATGGTGAGTAGAGGAAGTCACAGGACCCCAGGAGACTAGCAGAGTTGCTGGCAGCAGACTCTGTCAGATGGCATACACTGTCTTTCTCAGCTCATTATTGCCCAAGGTCCTAGAAGGAAGTTTGCACATTCCAAAACTCAGCTCCTAGGGATCATCAGACTCAGGGAGGCTGACTCACACTTGCTAAGTTCACAGAAGACTGAGGTATAAACAAGAACACCATCTGATTATTTTTTAATAATAAATGTAAGCACAGAGTGTCATTAGCAACCTCAGTCTGGTATGTGCTTTTTCTCTACAAACAAAGTATAAGGGGAACTAAATTATTATCGGATGATTTCAAGAGATGTGTAGAATTCATACAAAATAAACTAGCTGTAGTGACATTGGGCTAAGAATGCCGGAGATAGACATCCCACTATGCATAAGGTTTTGCCAATGGGAAAGAAATATTCTAAGTCCCTGAGCTAGCCTCCTTCTCCCCTCTGTAGTTCTAGGAGGGCACTTGCCGACATTTGCCTTTCTGACTTTTCCATTTTTCTGTTCTTCCACAGCTGGCCAACTGCAGTTCTAAACGATAAGTTCTCTCTTAGATATGTTAATATAAGTAATCAGGTTACAATCCTCACTCCATTTAAAGTCATTCTCAAGTGACTTTCAAGTCTTGGACCCAGCCGGTGAGGTATAGAAGGCACTTAAATGCCCTGGCTTCCATATTCTTGGGTGAACTTTCCTCTTGCACCCCTCTGCAAGTGGTTTCTGTTGTTCAAATGCTTGCCCCCTGTCCACATGCATCTAGAAGCTGGAAGTAGGACTTGATTAAGATGGGACCTCATGCATTATGTACATTCCTGGCTTTTTACAAGAACGAATTTTTCTTCATTTGAAAACTGGTTTGCCTTAAAGTATTTATATCCTTCACTGACTAAATTTTAGGATCGCTTGGATGCAAGAGACAGAAATAGCAATGCAGCTTATATGATCCTTGCTATTTACGGCACTGGACTAATTACTTTATACTGTTATTTCCTTCAAGCCTCTAAATATGATGAAAGTATCTATCACCCTCCATTTGTATATGGGAAAACTGAGGCACAAAGAAGATAAGTGGTGGTCCAAGGTCACTAAGAAGAATTAACTTGGCTATTCTCATGGCTTTTCCATGTTCATTGTACTTCTCAACTTGGTCCACAAACTGAAAGAGTAAGCATATTGTGTATTTTGATGGATTGCCAAAAATTGGAGGAGCTGGATAAGCTCCTCCAATTTGGGTTTTATCCAATGGTTCCCAGCCTGTGGCTCTGCATATCTGATAACTGGCAACCCCCTGGTGTGTCCCAGCACTTTTACAGTTACATCGGTGCCTTGGAAATGTTGAGAAATATCACTTTATGTTGTTATGATCTAGCTTCCCCTCATCATATGCTTGCTGATAATCACACTGAACTAGCTCATCTCAAATTGTTTCGAGTTGCATGGTTGGGTGGATTCTAATTCTTCCCAGGTGTGGCTCTGCTGACCTTCAAAATACCCACTCACCTGCATTCCCCGAGTAAAGATTAATTTGTGAGAGAATGATGTTTCATTTATCTTCATACTGTAGTCTCAAATCAGGTTGATAATCAGAAGCACTTCAGAGATTTTTAAGGGTATAGATTCTGGAGCCCACTCTAGGAATCAGTACATTTCAAAAGCTCCAGGGCTAATCTGGAAACTTACCAGGTTCAGGGACCAGTGCAATGGATCACCCGAGGTTGCTGGGAGCAGAAGCCCTGCATTTAAGTTCCTGCCTGCCACCATGTGATCTTGGGCAAATTAACCTCCTAGAGCATCAATTTCATCTTAAGTGGAGGAGGGAATTATAAAATACCCATTTCTTGGCAGGTAGAGGGGAGGATCAAATAAGACAATGTAGGTAAAAATATTCATAAATAATTCTATTTGCTTGATACTAACACATCTCAAGAAGAAAGTCTCCAAAGCAAAAAGAGCATGAGGTACAATCTAAGATTCCTTTTTGGAACTTGGTTAATGCATCTCACCACATTCATCTTTGAATTCAACAATTCTAAATTTATGACAAATATAGGCATGGCCATCCCTTATAGAAACAAACATAAGCATTGCAGTTATTATTTAAAGAGAAGCCAAGAATCTTGAGAAGCCTTTTTTGTCCTCTAGCTATTAATGTGTCTGTCTTTTGGGAAAGGGTGTTTTGGATTTCTAGCTATCAATCCTCCACTTAATATGAAACTTCATGAATTCCAGCTGCTAGCCACATAATTTCTCTGCACATTTGATTTCTGGGCTTTTCCCTTGTCTCTAAATCCTTCCCATATGTTAGTTTGGAGGCCAGGGACTGGGGGGCAGAAGACAGGAGGCTCAGAACCACCTTCTGTCCAAGGGCTGACATGATGTGTGAGAACACATGACAAGCACTCTGATTAAGAGGTGCTCTCTGTCTTTGCCCAGGCTTCTGCTCTCCAGTCTGTGGCCGTCACCTGCTCCTTATTTTCCCGAGTTTTTCTTCAATTCACCATGTTAAAAAAAAAAAAAAGTATACTTTTTTTTAGCCAAAACCACCCCTCAACTGTCTGGATTCCGGCTTTTGTTTACAAAGCCTCTGCGGTGTTCTTGCCAAGGGGAGAAGAGGAAAAAGTACGCTACTTCATCTTCAATTTAACCTTTTACAATCAAAGTCTCTTTTAGTACACTAGAAAATACAAAACAGTGATTCATATGGGAAATATATGATTCCTGAGAGGTGGAGGAGTGGCTCAAAACACTCAAATATGAGTTTCCCCTACTATCCAAAAGAAGAGTGTTCCTAAGAGAGTTTCCTAAACTGATGGTGTAAAGCAAAGAAACAATTACCACTAATTTACATGGAAAATTTTAAGTGGTCCCAGATCCAAAAAAATAACACCTCTTAGGCTTCTCTGATACTTTAGGACACATCTTGCTAACAGATACACAAAATAAGTTGAGATAAAGCATAGATGCTCAGAGACAACTTCAAAGGTATGGTGGTATGATGATGAGATGCTGAGCATAGTTCCCTAGGAAAGAGCTTGGCTGTGCCTCTGTAATGATTTGCTGCAAAACTAACCCTGAATGCTATTTTCACTTTCTGCCTTTTTTTTTTTTGTAAAAGCAAAAATCCTCTTCAGATTTCTTTCAGTTAGCAAAAACAGGTCCTAATATAGGTCTTTCATAAAAGTGAAGTGGTATAATACAAACTTTTGAAAAGTGGGGGCTACTTGTACACACATAAATAAGAGCCTACAATTTTTAAGGTAGGAATATTTGTTTAAGGTGAAATGCGTTGAATAAATGTGGTCTCTAACATAAGGAGCATCTAGTGGTTTCACAGTTGACTTGAAACCAGGAATCCTAAGACTGTTCAATTTTGCCAACAGTTCAGTCTGGGTGTGATGGGACCATCATGGCACACGTGCTTAGGAACCAGATCACCTCAAAATCCTCTGAAGCCTTCTCTGACCCTTCCACCTGACGGAAACTTAATTATCCTCCTCTCTGGCCCATGTCTGCATCCATCGTAGCCCATACCACCTTATTATAATTATTTAACTACTTCTTCCGCCTCCCCAACTAGGCTGCACCCTTTTTAAGGTCAAAATTGTACCTGATTCATCAGAACACTCCCCACCCTCCAGCACCTAGCACTGCGTCTGCCAAATCGTGGGTGTTTTTTTGCTGAATGTCCCCAGCAGCAATGTGTGTTTGGAGAATTAAGGAGAGTCTATGTGCCAAGCATTTGCAATATGTTCACCTTAAATAATTTTTCCAGAACCCCAGTCTTTACTTCCTCTCTGCCCTAAAATCTCCATACTATATTTGGAGGGCTTACTCGTTCTGAGCACCAGGCCTGGAATGGTATGTGGAGAGGCTGGAGCACATCAAGAGCCTAGCAGAGAGCCTAGTGGATAACAGATGCCTCCGATGATCCTTGTGCCCCATTCCTGATTCCCTTGGCCCTAACTAACTGTAATTCCAGCCACTGCCAGACCAGATCCACTTCCCACGGGTGTACCTGTTAGCGTTTGCCTCAGATCCAGGGTCCTGCCTTTCACTTTCTTCCCGGAGCTTCTCTTGAGAAGGAGGTAGGTTTGGTGGGAGAGAGGGGAATCCTCCTTCACAAGCATGTGCAACCTGAAAAGAAAGGAGTTAGTGCCCCACTGGGCAAACTTCTAACGAGTGGGGGATGGGTGCCAATGGGCAAAAGCTTCCCCTGGACAGACAGTCCCGAGACACGTTTTGTATGGCTCCTTGGACCCCACCACCGGATGGAGAAACCTGTCTACCCAAGTAGCGATTAACTTAAAAATGCACCTTTTATTGACTCTCCTTCCTTCTCTGTCTCCCTCCTCCATCCCCCACTTCTCCTCCCTAGATCATACTCCCCAATAAAATGTTTACACATAAGCTTTGCCCAATGCCTGACTGAATGGACCAGGATGATGGAAGTCTCCAATGGGGTTCCGTGATGCCTAAGGAACCAGGGCAAAATTCTTTTTAAAAATGAAAGATCTTGACAGGATGGAGGATTTGTCATGTGGCAGGAAGAGTAGATTTACCCTGTTTTGCTCCAGTCAGGTTAAACTAGATGCATGAATGAAAGTAACAACAAGGAAGACTCTAACTCAATGCAGGGTTAGAAAAATGTGTGACGATGGGAGTTGGCTTCCCTGCCTGCCTGTGTCCTAGGTGCCAGCTCTCCTCTCAGATCCATCCTGTGCAAGACTCACAGAATCTTCCTTTAATCAACAGCCCTTTCATCAAGTGATCCCTTCTTCGAACACCTCTAATAGCTTGCAAGTCACTTATGAACCCAGTTCAAACTCTCTCACTGGAACTGTTGGACAATACAATGGGCTGTATTGTGAGGTGAGGAGAGCTGTGTCACAAGAAGTGTTCAAGTTTCAGCCAATTAACGATCTGGCAGGTTTGTTACAAATAAGATTCTCTCCCAGTTCCTTCTTTCCAAGCACCTGCAGTCACTTCCACTCTGGTATTCCATTATCACTTTGTACTTAGTCTAAATAAAATAGTCTAGAATAAAATTCATGCCCTCCCTGAACTCTGCCAACTTTCTTCCTTGATGTCTTTATTTCTGAGTGGTACTCCCCTCTACCCTATTGACTCCCCAACCATGGGCAAGACCCTGCTGAAATGCTACCTCTTCCTCAATTCCTCCCAGGTCATCCTCTCCTATTTTCATGCCTTTGTTATAACACTCAATACACACAACTACAGGTACTGCAAACAGAACAAGTCTGTGAACACTTTGAGAACAGAGACCATGCCTCACTATTTTTAACAGACAAACAAACAAAAAACAATCTCAGCACCCAAACATATCCTAAACATAATAAGCACTTGGGAAGTACTTGGTAAATGAGTCACTGAAAAATAAAACAATGTTAAGGGCCATGATTCTCCAAATTACTACAGTGTGACACCTGAGAATCATTATTTCCCCCTCATCAAATCCCACAGTCAACCACCAATCAGTCTTGCTTTTTTCTTCTAACCCCTCACATCGCTCCCAGTTTATATTTCCATCCCACTGATACAGTCTGGATCCTGCATCTCTTCAATAACTTCCCAGCCAGTGTCCCTATCTCCAGGCACTTTCAATATATGTAACATCCCTTTACTGTGGAGAGAAATACCATGCCATTCTTTCTAAAAATCCCCACTAATGGTTTCCATCTCCCCATGAGATAAAAATCTAAGCACCCTGTCCAGGAAATCAGTCATCTCCTGGTCCTATTTTTCCAGCTTCCTTTCCCACACTCCTTAAGTCAAACTGGGGTGTTCCCCCTCCTCTCTCCCCAGCTGTGGTTTCTGCATTTCTTCTGCCTGGTCAAACTCTATACTCCTTAAAGCACCAGTTCAAATCTCCTCACCTCCATGAAGACTTTCCTAATGACCCCAGGCCCAAGTGCTCCTTCCTTTCTCTGGATTTCTAATGTATTCCTTGCTTACAACCATCCTCTAAGATGGTCCCTCACCAAAAAAAAAAAAAAAAAAAAAAAAAAAAAAAAAAAAAAAACAACCTTGGGAAGTCAAATAAGTTTGGGAAATACATAACCATACATGTAGCGGTAACTAAGAATAACTATGGAAGCTACGCAGCCATTAGCTTTAGGTATGTCCATGTTCCACCTAATCCTTACAACAGCCCTATGAGGTGCTTTTCACATCTCAGGCTACAGACAGAAATACTGAAGTGTGATATTTGACCCCCTTACAGCTCAATTGTCCAATCCGTAAACTAGGATTCAAATCCAGGCAGAGTGTGTGATGTGCTCTTCTCGAGTTTCAGTTATATAAAGTGCAACGCAAAAGTCAAAGCTTGCCACTGTCAATACTATTTTTGTTCTTCAAGTAGACTGGAACCTCTCCCTGGGCAAACACCAGTCCAGTTCCCATTTGTTTCTCCATAACCCAGAGACAGTAAATGCCTATCCTCCAATAAAGTGGTTGGCTTTTTCTTTAATTTTCCTTTTCAAATAGACTATTTTAAATGTATAAAAACAATGTATTTTTGGAGTGCCTGGGTGACTCAGTCAGTTGAGCATCCAGGTCTTGATCTCAGGGTTGTGAGTTCCAGCCCCATGTTGGTTTAAAAAGAAATAACAACAAAATGTGTGTGTGTGTGTGTGTGTTTTAACTTTTCAAAGCACTTCTTCGTCCATTAATTCATTTTATTTTCACAATGCTCAGGTAGATCAGTATTTTCACGTACAAAAAAAGTTAACATACAGAAGAGGTAGGGAATGTCCAGGAATCGTCACGTAGGATTTGGCAAGTAATAGGCTTTCCACATCTGGCCCTGCTGAGTGTGCGATCCTCACTCCACCTGACACCAGGGCCCCCATGTCGGCATCTCCAGAAGGGGCTTGGTTGACAATATTAAGTAAGATCTTTTTATTTCCCTCAATCACCATGGGACTATCAACCTCCAGGATACATAAAAATGAAACTATCCTTTTTGGAAAAAAAATAAATAATGAAGGTTTTCTGATGCATCTACCTTGGATGTATTCAGGCCACTGTTCTGTAGAAATTAAATCATTGTCTCTCTGAAGTGAATTACGGAGGAATACATGATATTACACCAAATCAAGCCCCTATTTGTTTTGTTAGTGCTTTGTTGTTCTTCCTCTTTTGCTTACCCAATCATGTCGCCTGTTTGTATTCAGTATTTGAACACTGTAATTGGAACATAAAATGTAATAGGTCTCCTTACATCTCCTTGTGGATATGTGTATGGAAATTGTTCACACACAGGCACAGATGTATCCTTCACTGGGTAGGACTTAGTCCTCTTGTCTTCACAAGGCCCCATTTTCTGTTCTCAAAGCCTTTGCCCAAATAATAGGCTTTGGTATTTCTATTAGCAGCAATCTACTTTCTCTCAAAAAAATCCCTCTGGTCTGTAAGGGAGGTTATTTTCAATGAATTTTCCCGTTCTTTCCTTTCCTATCATCCTTTTCTTGATCAATGTTTTAGTCTAACTGCTTGATTTTCAAATTACTTTGTAATTACAAAATGTTTAGCTAATTTTAGCTTAATTCCAAAAAGTGATTTTCACTGGTGCCATCTCTGTCTTTGTTCCTTTTCTTGGCAATATTGTAGCTAGATGTGAAATTAATTGTGCCCTGATTTTAACAATGCTACCTGAACTAGCTAGCTGTTCTTCTTTGAGGAAGCATCAATTAAAAAAAAAAAAAAAAGGCATTCAAGCTGATGGATAAAAGAATTGGGATCTCTTAGCCTAGAAAAGTGTTGCGGGGTAACTACAATGGCCTTTAAGTACAGAGGAGATAATGGCTCGTTGTCAGCAGCTACAGGGAGGATAGAACAAAAAGGAATACGTTTTAAGAGGGAATATGGAGATTCAAAATAGAGGTAAGGAATAAATTACTGTCTAAAGACAGGATTGGTGTAACCTGCAAGTGGAACTAATCCACGGTACAAGTTGTGTCTTGAAGAACCAAAGAAAGTCGCCAGGCACATACAAACTTCTCTGTCCCCCAGCCATCTCCATCATTCATGCTTCTTACCCTCTCCTTTTAAAATCAAATAGTCTTATGATTCATTAAGTCACAAGTGTATCAGCACACCTTACAAGACCAGCAACATAATTTGTAGGGCCCAGTGGGAAATGAAAATGTAGAGAAGGATTGAAATGAAAATGAAAAACGAAGGGGCACCTGGGTGGCTCAGTGGGTTAAAGCCTCTGCCTTCAGCTCAGGTCAGGATCTCAGGGTCCTGGGATCGAGCCTCACATCAGGCTCTCCGCTTGACGGGGAGCCTGCTTCCTCCTCTCTCTCTCTCTGGCTGCCTCTCTGCCTACTTGTGATTTCTGTCTCTCAAATAAACAAACAAAATCTTTAAAAAGAAAAATGAAAATGAAAATTAAGGATTTCAAGATGGTGACAGCAGAGCATTAAAACCAAATGTGGGGCCCTTCTGTATTCTAAATGCAGAGCTCTGCACATCAGCTCAGGTCACACACCCATGAAACTGGCCCTCGCAGCTTAGTTTGGTAAGATGTAGAAAATAAAGAGGTTGGCCCTCTGGCCAGAAAGATGCCCTAGGAATATGTCAAATAATGGAGCAACCAGCCCTGTGAGATCATGGTGGTGGGAAGAGGACATGCTGAGGAGAGGAGGAAAGAAGAGTGAAGGGAGATGAAAATGAGTCTGATTCACCCTGTAGTTATGTGAGAGCCTGCCCTGATTCAAGGATGATATGAAGAGCACAAGGAAACTTGCAAAGTCAATCCTGAGTCCCTGACTGTTCTTTTACTGATGTCCCTTTTCTCCAATCCTCCCAAGTGGCTGTCAGCCTCCAGGCACTGAGAGCTCTCCATGGAGGAGCCCTCTGCTCACCCGCTGACCAATCCCCACATTCTCCATGCAAGCCTCTGGGTCTCTGCTTCTCCCTTCCTGATAAGGTTGTTGCAAGCTAAGGTGTTAATAGCTAAGAATATCTTAACACCTAAATCTATTATTTCTAAAATGGTTCACTTAAAGGAGAGAAAAAAAATATCAAACCCAACCCTCCAGGGCCTACGAGAACAGCCTAAAATGGAATGAGAGAAGTTCAAAGTTTAAGATGGACTTTTTATCTTAAATTTTTATGTGAATTCTAGTTTCTAGACCATGATATGGTTGTGCCTATTTTCATAATTTTTAAGAAAACCTAATGTCAAATAACTTACATCTCCCGAAAATAAGTTATATGCATTTTTATTTTTCTCCAGGCATAAGCAAAATATTTGGTCCAATGCAATTGTGACAAGAAATCACACTGATATGTGGGAACCAGTCGGTTTTTATTTTTATTTGGAATAATTAGTTCAAAAACACCAGTTCATAAGGTGTCAAAACTCATTTTTCAAAGACTAGTTGTAGGGTTTTGCTACCTCAGATCTAGCTTCTTGGCTCTAGAAAGTTTACACTAGCCCTTGGCACCAATAGAATTAGCACATGTTCTTCCAAAACAGAATATCCCGTTCATTCTTATGTAACCAACTGTCTAGTAGCGAAAAATTTCTTGATAACACATAAGTTATAAGTATAAACATTTCCAATCATGTATTCCCCGAGTTGTTGATGAAGGATGAAATTAGCCAACACAGAAAAGGTGGACTTAGTGGATTTTCTTGTGCATTCTGTCACCAAAACATCCAAGAGGACTTAAATTTAAACCTAACCTGTGCCCCATTATCCCTACCCATATACCTGCAAATTGATGTTCCACATTCATTCTATAGCTTCACCATAATGCTAGAGGAAAAACGCTGATCAGTTTCCTTGAGACCACATTTGCATGTTAATCACTGGTTGCCTTTTAATAAATATCAACAAGAAAATAATCGTTGTCATTTGTTAGCCACTTTTCACAGACCAGGCACAATGGAAAAGGCCATGCATGGGTTATCTCAGTCACACTCAGGCTAAAGGAAGGGTGATGATCTCATTGAGTCATTATGAGGATTAGATAAGCTAAGCACTCAAAGTTAGCTAATACTGGCTCATTTACATATGCTATTTCTTCCATCCCTTTAATCATCTCATGATTAATAAGATCAAACTATTAAATAACAGCTGGAATTTTAACCCCCACCCCCCCATTCAATAAGAAGGAAAACCTGTGCTCCCTTCTTTGCAC
Source organism: Taxidea taxus jeffersonii (assembly GCA_003697995.1). Taxonomy (NCBI): domain Eukaryota; kingdom Metazoa; phylum Chordata; class Mammalia; order Carnivora; family Mustelidae; genus Taxidea; species Taxidea taxus. Next base: position 173,613 of record ML102368.1, on the reverse strand, counting down.
TGCATTCTAACAAGGTCCAAGACTCTGCCAATAATATTCTCTTCCATAAATCACCTCTGCTGCACCCTGTTCATGGAGCTACTCCATCGACCGTCCCGATGGGAAGTGAGTGCTTTCTTTTTTTAGCTCCTTTTGGGAATGCTCCTCTGATATTTATTATTTATTTCTTATTCTTGTATCAGTATAGCTTATCTTGGTAAAAAAAAGAAAAAGAAATGTACTAGATAGTTGCTGAGCCCATGGAGGAAACCAGCTTGAATGAATGTTACCTCCAGATCAGGAGGAGTTTGCAATGAAAAGATACACTGTGAAATGTGCACAAGGAAATACCAGAAGTTGAGGACAAAAGCACCATGGGAAAGGCACAAGCAAAGCATCTCAGGAGTTCAGAGGCAGGGGTCCTCCCAGTTCGGCAGGTGGGGGTTGGGGAGTCAGAGAAAGCTTCATGAAGCCGACTTATGAAGTGGGCCTTGAACAACAGGAAGATTTGAGAAAAGCCCCATCTGCAAGAGTAACAAGGAGCATTAGGACCAAAAAAAAAGCTCAAAGCATCATCATGGAATCAGGCGTCTGAGGTTTAGTTAAACTGAAAGGAATGCAAACCTGAGAAGTAGAGGGTATAACTGAGAACGGGAGTGGGGTCTGGAGGATGCAGGACAAAGTTTCGATCGTGTATTTGCCTGACAAGCAAGAGCCATTTGGAGGCATGGGGACAGAAAGGCGGCTTACAGGGGCCTGGGCGTGGGGCAGAGGCTGCTGCTGCTGCTGTGTAGCAGTGTGTGTTTGACTGAGGGACCGGGTGAGGGGAAGCCCACGAGACCAGCTCACAGCTGCTGCCTGGACTGAGACATGAGTCTAATCCAAGGTGGCAGAGAAGGGTGTCGAACAAGGGTGCATGGGAGGATCGCTGATGAGCTGAGCTAAGCAGGATTCGGAAAGTGGCTGTTGAAGTAAAGGGAAGGGAATGAAAGGGGTGTCAAGCAATGAAAGTCCATCTGTGGCTGGAAGAACGTTGGCAACAGGCTTCCCCAGGAGGGAGAGGCACACTCAGAGGAAAGCAATGTGCTCCTGTTAGAATATAGGGAGCCCCATGTGCAGCGCCTCCAATACTCCTTTTCCCTTCTCTCTCCTTCCTTTGTTATTATCAGAGGTGTGTCCACCCCCCCAACACACATACCTCTATTCACCATGTTTATGAGGCCCTACATGACCTGACTCTGGTTCAAGCATCACCAACCTTGTGCTCCTGAAACAGGACAAGTGTTCTCCTCTCAAAGTCTTGTGCTTTGTTCCCTTTGTCTAGAGTGCCCCTCGACTTCCAGTCTTCCCCTGGCTGGCTTCTTACCATCATCAGTTCAAAGGCCATTTCCTCAAGGAGGCTTCCCTGACCACCCCATCTAAGAACCCCAAGCCCACAGTCCCATTACCCCGTTAGATTTCCTGCCTGGCACTTTCCACTCTCCCCAGGTTTCTTGATGACCACCTGTCTCCCCTCACCACAATGGCAGCTTCAGGAGAGCAGGGACAACAGTCTGCTCACCTGAGGAACCTAAAACCTGGCTTGGTTCCTGGCTCATCACAGTACCCAAGGAGTCACTGAGTGAATCCATCCACTATAGCATGTGTCGTTAGAGAACCCAGCTTTACTTCCCACACTTCCCCAACCAAAAGGTACCTTCATCATGGTGGCATGGCAAGCACCCAGACAGAAACTTCTATTACTTCTACTACAGCTATTACTACTACTACTAGTAGTAGTAGTTCCTATCACATGTTAAATTTTTACCATGTACCAGATAGAATGCTAATCATTTTATACACGTTATCCCACTTATCATTGTTACTATCCTCATTTTAAAGAAGAGGATCCCAAGAGTAATTTAATCGGTTATGGGGCTTGAAAGCCACACAGCTTGGAAGTGGGAAAACTGGAGCTCGAATCCAATTTTTTCTGACTCCAAACCCACCATGAGAGACTCTCTCCCCTGTCAAAAGCTTGTATTTCCAAGTGGAGCATTTAGAAGTTTGAGAAACACTGAACTAAATGATGGAAACCCCAACTAGGGAAAGCCCAAAGAAAATTATATTTCTAAACAGCTTTGGAGGATTCTGGACTATAGGCAGGAGCTGAATGCATTCTGTGAAGGAATAAAGGAAAATGCTCCCCCCACCCCGCCAAAATCTTAGCTAGTCAATTATACGTCATTAATCATGTCCAGACCGTCGTTAATCACACGGCTTTAGAAAGACCCAATTGTGAAAGTGGCTTCCCAAAGCAAGGACAGAGATTGGGTTTGCAAGAAATGAAAGAAAGACCTCAATGCTCAGCAGGACTCCCCACAACCTGCAGCCCTGCCTTCTGCTTATAGCCTCTGCAGAGCTTTCTGCAGTTAGGAAGATGGAGCTGTTCATTTTAGTCAGAAGATGGGAGCAGAAATTGTGCAGATCTTGTAGATTATTGGAGTGGTCAGTAGGTTTCCGGTATGCAATGCAAACCCTCATCTCTCTAATCCTGCTAACGTTAGGGTCTATGCTAGATCATGGATAATCAACCCGGAGATTGATCAAGAAACAGTCTGAGTTGGGGGGGGTGTCTGTGAATCTGACAAAAATGCTAAAGAAATAAGAATACCCAGGGAACCAAGTTGTGAAAAATAAACATGTTCTTGTGAGGTGATCATGAACCACTTTCCAAGGCTGCAAATGGCTTAAAAAAAAAAAAAAAAGTAGAGAAAAAGATGAGGTTTTCAAAGCAATAAAAAATTTAGAGCTTCCTGGTTTATAGTCAAAGTAAAAAAGCTAAGGACCTTGATTCTTACATCACTTAGGCATTTCAGATGATGTTATACTCAACAAGCATCCTATTAATCCTGGGAGCTATTTTTCCTTTTTCTAATTCTTCATATTTGATCTTTTTCAAACAGAAAAAACATAGTCTATATCCCTGCTGAATTTACCAGTGAAAAATTCTTTTAAAGACACAGAAGTATATCAACAGAATTTGTTGGACCTCCTGCATTACCTTAGAAATGGTCCTTATATGTGCACACCTCATGTATCATTAATTGATTTTCATACTTCATTAGTAACAAGTTCTTCTAGAAGCCATATCTCTGTACTGCTAGAAAACAATCTTTTTTTTTTTAAAGGCAAACCCAAAATAGAAAAGGCTAGTCCTCTATTATTCTTACACTATAGAAAGCATTGGGTGCAATTCTATTTTAATAGCAAAATAAATGGAATAGTGGTAATGTTTCACACTAATAAATTAAATTTGGGTCACCAATGTAAAATAGAAATGTTTTTGATAGTTATGGCCTGGAGTACAGAATCTGAAAAAGAAGTACAATTGCTCTGAAAAATATTTCTTTGTATTTAAAAAAAGGAGGCTATCGTTTTAACATTTCTCTTAAGTTTGCTAAAAATAATAACCATGACAGAATGCTTTTTCCCCCCTAATAGGGATGCCCAATGGAAAAAAAATAGCTAAAGAACCACAGTGACCCCTAGTGGGAAGAAGAAGAATCGTTCTCCATGCACAGTGAAGAGTTGACTATAGTTGTTTGTGGGCAAAAAAAAAGTCTCTTTCTACAAATGGAATCAAAAGCAAATGATAGTATTGTGGGTTCCAAAAAAATAATTAAATATTCGTGCCTGGGTCTTGTTTTCTTAGTTATTATCAGTTTCATCGTTTTTAGGTAATAGTTTACGTAGTTGCAATCATGCCATATGCATAATTTTACATGCTGATCTACTTTTAACATGACAACCTGTTTATTAAAAAATATTCATAAGCATCCTTTGTGATGTGTTATAATTTGTATCACCTTTTTACTTTCTAATTTTAAGGGAATTAAAATATTTATTTTTTAAAAGAATTTATTTATTTATTTTAGAAACAGAGAGAGAAAGAGCAGGAGCAGAAAGAGGACCAGAGGGAGAGGGCAAGTAGGTTCCCTGCAGAGCATGCAGAGCCCAGCACAGGGCTCCATGCCAGGACCCTGAGCTCATGACCTGAGCTGAAATCAAGAATCAGTCACTCAACCTACTGAGCCACCCAGGCACCCCCAAGATTTAAAAATATTTTAATAGAAAAAAAAAATATTTTAATAGGAACAAAAATTTTGCAGGGGAATCCAAATAAGATCAACAAAACACTGTAAGGTAAAAAAGGTCACTGGGCTTTAAGAAACTCATAGAGGTGATTTTTATTCAAAATATCAATTGTTCGGTAGTCCCCTACTATATTCAAACTGCCAAGGTTAGACACACATGGTGAAGGGCCCAACCAAATAAGTGATGCAGGAGGGATATGACAGAGGTGATTAAAAGTATATGCATATGAACAATACAAGACAAGACACTGACATGCCAAGCTAAGGAGATTAGAAGGGTGAAAAACAACCAGTCCTCCAGAAGAGCAATCAGGAAACCATCAAATAGATGGACAGCTGAAAAGGAGAAGGAAGATCTATCCCCCAGAGAGTTAATAACAGCAACAAAGTTACACAGGCAAGAGATGGCACGGTTTTCCCAAACGATAGGGAGTAGATGGTTCCAGCATAGGGTTTAGAAGAAATCCTTTCTGTAATACAAAGGGAAGGGGGTGAAAAGAACAGGTACCCAGGGTCATCCATGTCCCAGTCACCATGTCAGGAGACTTATGTGCTCATCTCACTTACTTATCACAACCTTGCAGTTATGGGTATCATTGACCTCATTTTCAGATCAGGGAGCCAAAGGGCTCAAAAAGGGTAATTCTTGGCCAATAAGTGGAAAAGCAAGACAGAAACCAATCAGTTATCCTATGTGGACTGTATCTTCTAAAGTGAGAAAAATCTTATCCTTTGCAATCCCGTTTCATCTATTTACTTGGAAAAAGAAAATGCTTTTATCATACAAAGAACTATAGTGCGCTTCGATCAATATTCTGTCTTGGTGATCACAGATGTAGAATATGTAGCTTTAAATTCATTATATGGCAATTAAATGGCCTGAACTCATTCAGACTTCCCAAAGCACAATTTTCTCTTCTAAGTGGAACTTGTGAAGACTGAAAACGAGGATACCGAGAATCGAGATGCTAAGCTAGTCTTTGGAAAGTTGCAGGGAGGATAAACCCTCTCCCTCCCAAAGCAGAGGGGTAGAAAAGGTGGAGTGAGAGCAAGAACAGCAATGCTGCCTCTTGGGATGGAGTTTGGTTGTGCTAGGTCTGCTCTCAGGCAGCCATACACATCCACAATACTCTTATCCAGAAGCAAACCAGCATTTAGAGCACCCCTACCATTTGCCATATGCCCTCCCATATGTTACTCATTTAATACCCAGGGTCACATAGTACAGAAGAGTAGTAACCACGCAGTTCAGGTGCTCAAGAAGTAGAATCCGATAACACAAAGTCAGTTCCAACTAATGTGAGCTCTTTACTTGCCTCCTCCAATATTCTGAAGGGAGTATGTAGGTCACAGGAACACTCCTTCAAAATTCCCTTTCTTTCTTTCTTTCCTTCACTTCCCTCACCAACCACAACTACTCCAGCACTTCTCAAATTCCAAAACTCCTTGCAAAAATCCATCAATCAATCAATCAATTTTCCAAATTAAAAACTTCTGCTCCAAAGAAGGAATTAAGAGAATAAAATATAAGCCATAGATGAGGAGAAACATGTGTACTGGGAGGAAATACTTGGCAAGGACACCTCTGATAAAGGCCTGTATCCAAAATACAGGAGGAACTCTCAAAAACCCAATAAGAAAACAAACCCCAATTAAAGAGTAGCCAAAAGATCTCAACAGACATCCCACCAAAGAGGACATGCAGCTGGTAAATAAGCATATGAAAAGATGTTTGACATTACATTGCAAATTTAATTGTGAATTCAAACAAGGAGACGCCACTGCAAACCTATTAGAATGGCTAAAATTCAAAACATTGACAACACCAAATGGTGATGAGGATGTGGAGCAACAGGAACTTTCATTCATTGCTGGTGAGAATGCAAAGTTATTTGGACACTTTGGAAGACAATGTGGCTATTTCTTATAAAGTTAAACATACTCTTACCCTACTATCCAGTAATTACACTCCATTTGTCTGAATGAGCAGAAATCTTGCATCCACCAAAAAAAACCCTACACACTGATATTTTAATGGCACCTTTATTTCTAACTACCAAAAATTAGAAGCAACTCGTAGACCATCAATCGGTGAATGGATAAATAATCTGCCGGACCTACATACAATTGAATATTAATCAACAATAAAAGGAATTGGGCCATCAAACCACAAAAAGAAATGGAGCACACTTAAATGCATATTGCTAAGTGAGAAAAGTCCATCTGAAAAGGCTACATACTGTATGATTCCAACTATGTAATATTCTGGAAAAGGCCAAACTGTAGAGACAGTTTTAAAAAAAATCAAGTTTCCAAGGAGTTGTAGATTGAGGCAGAAGAACAATAAGTAGTTGGAGCACAGTGGATTTTTAGGGCAGTGAAACTGTTCTGCTTGTGATAATACAATGGTGAATGCATGACATTATGCATGTGGCAAAACCTAGGGAACCTTACAAGACAAAGAGTGAGCTCTAATGTAAACTATAGGTCTTAATTAATAAGAGTGTATCAATAATGGTTCATCGATTGTAACAAACATGGCTCACCAACTCAAGATGTCAGTAATAGAAGAAACTCTGGTAGGCAGGGGGGCAGGTATGTGGAAACTCTGTACTTTCTGCTTATTCTTTTTTTTTTAACCTAAAACTGCTGTATAAAATATAGTCAATAAATGTTTTTTAAAGTCGTTTTATTCTCCAACTAGATGTAGCCACAGGAAATAGCCCCAATCCCCCACTAGCTATTGTGAGTACCAGAGGACTAGGAGAGATATGTCCTTCTCACTGCATTTCTGGTGAGAATCTACCCACATGTTTGTTGACCTCCTATCTTGGCCTCCTCTTGACCATCATTTTGTTTACTTGGGATTAATCTCCATCTTGGTTATTCTTATGCCTATGTCACAGAACCCTATGGTCCTTGTGATGTGAGGTGGTCTTATGAGAGCCCGGCCCACGGATGAGCCACTCATCCCAAGGGAGGTTCTTCATGGAGAAACAGAACTTCCCAGGAGGTGGCAGAGGTTGCCCCAAGGGAAAGCAGTGATGACCTGGAGGTGATCACAGAGTGTTCAGTGTCTACCAGAGGGATACCTTGCAAAAGAGCTCATAACTGATTGGTACAGTGTCCAGGTTCCCAGATCCCCATCAGGGGGCAGGACCCAGGAGCAGTCCACCCTCAAGGAATGATGCTCCCTGCTTTGACTGATTGTTCAGAGAAATCATTCTTCTGAACCTGTCCCTTCCTTTGCTTCATGGTGAAGTTTTTGTTCAAAAAATGAGACTCAGGTTTTGGGTATCTCCAAATCATCCTGAGTCTACCTCAGAAAGGTCTTTTGGGAAAGACCTACTTTGGGCATCACCAAAAATAGTCCCCGTGGATTTTCGGAGATAGGACAGAATTTAAAATAAGCCATGTAACAAAATCCTCAAAGAAATGTGAGTAGGAGGCTGACAGAAGATACCAACCTCTAAACTGATATAGATTATCAATCCTCCACAGTTGAGTTCAAAAATAACAACTCTTTGTTGAAAGAACTCACTTTTTGATTTTGAGAGTTAAACATGCAAATAACCTCCTACTCATTCCCTTATTTTCAAGGGTTAAATTTCTCCTAAGGCTCTGTACCCTCACTTGTCTTGTCAGAAAATTGTCAGACCGCCAAACCACTCAGGAGGAAATGTTTACAATGCAGTACGTCCATTTTCAGTTTATCATTTTGCCATCTGTTCAGGAAAACTATCAACACCAGCACATGCATATACATTGTCCTCCGGTCTTCCACCTAAGCAGTAAACACCAACAGAAGTTTAGCAGAGAGCTATTAACAGCCGATGACCTTTTCACTGATACACACAGAATATTGCCTAGACACACAAAGTGCACTGGATTAGAGAGGATGCCAAACCAATGGATGCATTCCACAGAGGAAACCGTATTTGTCATACGACCTCAGTTAAACTAAAAGTGGAAAAATGTAGAATTGGAATATTTTTAAAAAGACATCTTTCCTATAAGAAATATAACCATAATATCATCTTAGAGCAATTTCTACTGATTTACAATATTTACCATGGACATATTCTCTTCATAATTTTCAAATTGTTATGTAGAAGCTTTTCTTTCTTTTTACTAGTAAGGAAGGGTATTAAATTTACTTAATGTTTCCTGAGTGCCTGTTTTGAGATTATTGCTCATTATATCCTCCTCGTAAACATATGGAGAATTTTATAATCCCCTTAAACTACGGTAATTCTACCAGAGAGTGTTCTGTGATAACCCTAATTTAAATGTACATTTCTCTAGGTTTTGATCTTTGATATTATTAAAGACTCAACCCTTTCATTACAGATTTGATTTAAATTTCAGCTGAACTTTTCTGAATTTAAAGCAAAGATCAATCTAAATAAGGTTGAACAGAGAACATCTGTGGGATTGCTGACCCAACTGACCCAAGAAATAAATAAATTGAGAAGAGACAGTTAGTTCTAAGTTTATTGAATCTTGACTAAATTTAAGCAAGTTATTACTTCTCTTATAAAATCTCAAATAAAAGTAGGAATAGGATACCCTTACAGAATAATTGTTCATTTCCTGATTTGGTTCATTCAGCCTGATAATGACTGGTCCTAATGAGACCTGCGGTGGGGATTTGAACCTCAAATAAACCAGCTTGCTTTGCATCAAGAAAACCTCCTTTGATTGCCCCCATTAAGCCTCTCAAAGATGTATCATTTATGTTGCCATGGATACCAGGAAAGAAGTATGAGTGGATCTGTGCAAATCCATAATCACTAATCACTTCTGGAAAAATCAACCAGAACTTCAGGTCCTGCTGAAAATCATCCACAGCATCATTTTGAATAGAAACAAATGCACATTTCTCCTACATTGAAATAAAACTTCTGTAAGCTAAAGGTCACTGTCTCACGTCCAGCCCTGTCTTACCCATCATGTATGCATATTGGTGGAAGACAGCAATGTCAGTCAACATCATAACTATCATCACGTTCGGTTCTAAATCCAACTGAAAGAAAATTCTTACAAAACATACTTTATTTTCTAATATACTAGGACCCTACCTTGATTCTAGCCACAGAGACAAAAGATAAAATTAAATCATTAGGAGATGCTCTTTATAAGCAAGCAGGGAAATATTTCTGCCCAGATCCCTACAGTGTAAAGACAAAAGCAGATGATTAATATGAAGGCACCATTTACTGAAAATCTGAGTACATTAAGTTAATATATATTTTTAAGACGCAGCCATGAGCCAAGCACTGAAATTCTTCAATGAAATGCAATACCTTCCATTTTCAAAGAGCTTACACGCTGCTTAGGAAAATGAGGCATGCATACTAAAGCAACCTATGAACAGCAAAGTGTCTGGTCACATTCTGGAAAAGATGATGCAGTAAGCACAATGGAATCGAGAAACAAAAAAAAAAAATCTTTGTGGAATGGAGTAATTAAAGAAAAGTTTCCTGGATATGGTAAGCCTTGAGAAGGACTTGATTTGATTCGGAAAAAAGCAAAAAGTAAAAGTCAGAGGCGGAGGCTGCTCACTTTTGCTCGGATGTTGAGGGAAGTCTCTCTGAGGAGATGATGTTTGAGCTTAGACCTAAATTATAACAGGTCAACCTGCAGACATCAGGTGAGGGAACTGCAAGAGAGCATGTTCTTGGGAGAATAACAGATCACGTTTATATGCAAAGACAGAGAGAAGGCAGATGTGGCCGTTGCACAGTGAGAAGGGGGAAAGCCATGAGGGTGAAGTTGGAAAAGCAGGTGAGGACTGATCCAGTCAACTCTTTTCTACTATGGTGAAGGACTTACCTTTTATTTTCATTACAATAGAAAGTCAGTGAACTATTTTAGATTGGGTAGGGGATTCAGATGGCAAATCAGATGAGGTAATTTATATTTTCCAGGGATCACTGTGGTAGTTCTGAGAGGAATGGACTGTGGAGGAAGATGTAAGAGCAGACATAGGGAGACAGTTGGGAGAGTCCTGGGCAGTGGCACAGGCTGGAACCAAGGAAATGGCAGCAAGAATGAAAGAAGCAAATTGCCTAGAGATACATTTTGGAAGAAGGACCTATAGGACCTGCTAGTGATTGTGAGGCAAAAGGTCAGAGGAGGGAAAGAGAAGAACTAAGATTGATAGCTAGGCTTTTTACTAGAGCAATTTGGAGAGTGGTGAAACCTCTTACTGAATTGGGGAAGACTTGAAAAAAAAAGAATTTGGTCAAGGGTAGGAGGAAAACCAAGAGTTCCTTATTGGACATGTTATTTTTTATGCTTGTATGTTTGTATCACTTGAGGGTAGAAATTACCTACAGAAATTTGATAGCAAGGGCCTAATCACTGAGGTGTTTTTTTGTTTTTTGTTTTTTGTTTTTTTTTTTTTTTTTTTCATAAAACTCAACAGTTTTCTATTTAAGGACAGATTTCTTCCTCTTAGGAAGTGTTACTTTGGTCTGTTTGCTATGGTTTCCAGATCATGTTCTTGTTTTGCTTAAATGACCATCTTATTTAGCTTATACAATCTAAAAAAATGTCACTATTAAGAACTCTGTCTAAATTAGATGTGCTGTCATCTTAAGTCATGGTAAAATTTCCAGTATCAGTAAATAAACCACTAGGGAAGTTCAGAAGAATCAAAAATGCTTCCACAGTAAGGAAAATCCTTAGAACCAGTGACTCACTCTGGGGAGGTATATGGCACCACCCCCAATTCAGTGTACATGAAGTAATGAGCATATTAGGGAATCAGTAAGGTAGAATGGCAAGTGATAACAAAAACAATGGATTATTTTCTCTATACAGAATAACTAAGGGCTCTTTAGGAGAAAGGTAAATAATCTAAAAATAACTGAAAGAAAACAGCAACTGTAACAAATGTCATTTATAATCATAAATAGGAGCTGACAAGCATTTGACATATTTGTCATATTTGACAAATATGTCATATATTTGTCATATGATGCCAGGGAAGGGAATGGTAGTTCAGGGCTGGTGGAGCTCCTCCAAGCCCCCTGTCCTTTCCTGATCACATACTAAAAACTAAATGACTTTTATTCTTATGGTCACCCTATGATGACAATATGTGTGTTCCATCTCCAACTTCTGGTCCATGTTTCAGGCAGGAATAAGAAGGAAGCAAAATAATGGATGATGTCTGTTTTGATCAAGATTGAAAATTACCCAGAAATCTCCAGAAGACTTTAACTGGCATCTCCCATGACTACCTATAGCTACAAGGGAGTCCAAAAAATGTAGTTCTTAGCTGTGCACATTGCTACCCCAAACAATATCAAGGTTCTGCTGGGGAAAGTGGATACTGGGAAAGTAATCAGCTGTGTGGGCCACAATACCCAAACTCAAACTGAAAGAAGACAGGTAAGTCTGTCTGGAGTCCAGGTAATTAGTTAGAGATCTAAAAGATCATTATCTGCCTGTAGATGTTATTTAAAGCCATGGGATTAAATAAAACTAGTTGGATAAAAAGTGCAAGAAAAAAAGAGGGCTGCAGGCTGAACCTGGAAACTGTCCAACATTCTGAAGTCCAGTAGAGGAGATTTCAAGGGGGTAGTCAAAAAACAAACAAAAGAACATGCAGAACACTGCCGAGAGGTCATGTAGAGAGGACAGAGGAGGGGCCACAGGATGTGGTAACATGGAGATCATTAGGAAACATGAGAAGGGTGGTTTCAGTAGAGCAGTGAACTCAAGAACCAGACCGGAGTGGGTTGCCAAGTGAGTAGAAGGCCAGAGAGTGGGCTGAGCATAGACAATTATCCCAAGAAGTTTTGCTATGAAAGAAACAGAGATAAAGCAATGATAGAGGATACAGGACTTCAAGGAAAGTCTTGTTGTTTTCATTAGTTTGCCAGCTTAGTTGCTTGCTTGGTAATTAGGAGATACTAGAACATGTTTCTCTGCAGATGGAAGACCTTGAGTTCCAAGTTGAGAGGCTGAGAGTTAATTTTGGAAACATTGTGAGTCTGTAAGCCTGAAAACAACATGATGAAGTCAGTGTTTTAGGAAGATTCATCTGAAAAGAGCTGCCCATAAATTGTATAAAATTGGAAAAGTATACATAGCAATGAAAAGTGCTGGATGTCACCCAAAGGGAGCCAACTAATGCAACAGAAAATGGCCTTAAAGAGGCTCCTGAGGTAAGTCAGCCGTGAGTCTTTCCATGGTTAAAGAATGGGCCCCAGAAGGGACATTCAGAATTGATGCCTCATCAAAAAGGCAAAATTCAAACTTAAAGTCTGCCTCTGAGAGACTACCATAAAAATCTCCAAACACTGTAAAATATCTGAGGGTAAAATACCGAAGGCATCACTAAAATCTGCTAAATATTAAATGAATGAATGTGTTGGATCAGCACTTATTTTTATTCTTCTAATTTATAGAGCTGTGTAAATGTATATGGTGCTTTATAGAACATAAAGCACAAAAGACAGAATTCCTGTCCTGTGAAGTTTACAGTCTCATTCAGACATAAACTAGAACACTGGATGATGACCCCTTGAAGCATTTTTTCAGCCAAAATGATTGGGGAAGACATGAGTGCCTACAACACAGTGGATCAATGTTAGACATGTCCCAGTCCACAGCCTCAGAAAAAAACCTGGTTAGAGACCATGGTTACTTACAATGCCATTGTGTGTGTGTGTGTGTGTGTGTGTGTGTATGCACATGCATGTGTGTGCGTGTTGCATATACATTTTAAAATATGGAAGTGTGTATGTGTTCATGGCTCCTCTCTCATACTCCTCTGGTGACAACTAGGACTTATTCAAAGACTTGCATCATAAGATAAGTATATTTGAAGCATGGAGGCCATAGCAATCAAGCCGTCCTATGGACTCACCTGCCAGTGCTGAGACCCAGCAAGGGGATGGTGAAGTAAATCCCTCAAAGTCACTCTACCCACCAGCAGAGCTGGGACTTGAACCCTCGAAGCCACATGTACAGTGTAGTACTCTTCCTCTTTTCTCTTTCAGAAGCTCATCAACTCCTCCAAGTGCCCCTTGTTTTTGTCCCCATTGATTTTTAAGAAAATCATGTGACACTTTAATGTTGTTTCCTCTGGAATTCATCTGCATTATGCCACACTGAAACAAAAGCATTAAGGAAAGCAATCAGGACCAGCTTCCGAAAGTCCAAATCTCGGATTCTGACAGCCTGGAATTGACTTCCCTATTTAACCTGAAGCTCGCTGTCAAGGAAGTCTTGGTCTTTCTTGAGTTCATTTTTAATGTGTTTTTTCCCCCTACAAATCAGGTGGTGCCCACTTGCAGCGGTCACATTCTAATCAACCAAAAATATATAGAAAGAACTTGCAGTTTCTGGGCTTGGGGTGCCTAAAACAGCAGCGTACAGAAAACAGCATACAATATGTTGTAGATTAATTGACTGTGAAATTACAGTTTAAGCAAAAAAGCTTTTTAAAGTGTTAGGAATGTAAAGAAGCATGTAAACAAACTGATTTTCATTATTTGTTGAAGTAAAACAGTTTGCCTTTTCCCTGTGCCTTCCTTTCTTCCTTATTCTTTATAAATGTCTTAACAAGCACTTGTTTTGGGATCATGCCATTTATAAAGCTTTCTTAAACACCACTCCCCGAGAAGGGAGCTTTCTTCAGAGAGGTGATGGGTAATTATCAGCTAAAGAGATATGCAGAGGTTCTGTGGATGTTAAAATCTAATAAAGCACTACACAAATCAAAGGTATTATATTCATGTTATTATGATGAATGTTATTATGATGAACCGTCCTTATCATTGGGCAGCTAAATGATTGTCTGGCACTGCACAACGCAAAGGACAAGAGAGAAAATGAATCCAGAATCTGGAAAATGAAGGCTAGTAAGGGGAAGTGATTTGTCTAGGGCCCTACCACAGGTTAGGGCAGAGCTGGAGCTGGAACCTTAAAAAGTGGAAGGAATTATAAAACCACATCGCCAAGGAAGTTCTCATGTGATACCCTCAGATCTTGGCATGACGCCCTCCAGTAAACCATACCTGTCAGGTCCCTTCATGTTGTCCAGGAGCAGCCTAACGGGTCAATGGATGAAGGTGTCCAGGGCTAAAGCCAACCACCAAGAAAGATTAGTCATTATTATACGTATGTTCCCCAAAACTAAAGCCAGGGGAGATGAAACAACTATTTTGGAGAAGAGATACTATTAGAATATTTATTCCATGATACTTAGCCCATGATCACAGCAGAAAAAGCAACATAAATGCACTCTATTGGATTAAAAAAAAAAAAAAAACCTTTTTCAAAATGTTCATTTGTTCCATTTCATCAGAATTCTACAGCATGCCCAATTTGGCTTTTGTATTTCCAAACACCATATTGGTTTCTTACATGATAATCATTTGATAGGGTACAAGTACAATGATTGTGCACAGTCCCCTTAATGAACAGTCTATTTCTTATTGGCTTTAATAGGATCTGTTGCCTCTTTTGTATCCCCCAGTAAAAAATAGAGCATGCCAAAATTTTCAGCAAGACTTGTGGAATCTCTTGTATTCAGAATAAGAGAATTCATCACAAATTTAAAGTCAGGCTATAAAATATCTTCCCCCAAAATTTAAGTTTTTCAAAATATTGCCAACTCTATGGAGGCAAGTTACAGATATAATGATAGGGCCAGGCTCCTAATTCCCAGCAACATCTGTAGGATCACAAAGTCATCAATGTGTGACTTCCAGTTCTTCCAGTCTACTGTGTATATGCTAAGTGAGGGAGATAGAAGCGGGCAATTATAAAGCTCATGGAAAAATTCCGTGAGTGATCAGGGAAGGAGGAGGCAGAAGGTAGATTGTGTCTCCTGCCTACCTACCTTCTTCATACACTGGGCAGTGGAAATGCCTAAAACTCGTGGATCCATTCTCTCCATAAAGTCCCTACTTTCCTGGTTATGATATCTTCATTTCAGAGGCATTCTGTCTCCCATTCTAGCTATTAACAAGCTTCTCAGGGCTATCATCATCACCCTGAGACTCTTGGTGGAGTCCACACAAGTCAGGCAAGGTCCTGCAATGAGGGAGTGTCAGAAAGAGGAAACAGCTCCCCATGGGGTGTTTTCCTCTCACTTGGGTACTTGGTCAAAAATCCCAAAGATACATTTGCTTTTCTCATAGCAACAGGGTAGTCCTGCTAAGATCTTTATATAAACTGGAGCGAGAACCCCAATAATGGCAGAAATGACTTTTCTAGTCTCAAAATGAACTCTCCGGATTTGGCAAGGAAGGGAAATGATAAAATCCAACCTCAGAATTTCCCCAACCAAATCAAGAAACAATAGCGGTCATTTATTCATTTGCTCACCAAATACTTAACTTGAGTATCTACCTGAGCCAGGCACTGTTCTGAGTGTTGGGGATACAGTAGTGAATGAACAGACTAGAAAAGTGAATAAATATATGTTAGAAGGTGGTAGATACTATGGACAAAAGTAAGGCAAGAATAGAGAGATAAGGACTTGGGAAAGTGGGCCAGCTACAATTTTAAAAAATAAATTGTCTAAGGAAAGCCTTACTGAAATGGCTCCCTAGGGGCACCTGGGTGGCTCAGTGGGTTAAAGCCTCTGCCTTCAGCTCAGGTCATGATCTCAGGGTCCTTGGATCGAGCCCCACAGCGGGCTCTCTGCTCAGCAGGTGTCCTGCTTCCCCCTCTCTCTCTGCCTGCCTCTCTGCCAACTTGTGATCTCTGTCTGTCAGATGAATGAATAAAATCTTGAAAGAAAGAAAGAGAAAGAAAGAAAGAAGGAAAGAAAGAGAGGAAGAAATGGCTCCCTGCTCAGTGGAGAGTCTGCTTCTCTCTCTGCCTTCCTGGGCCAATGCCCCCACCCCTACTCACACTCGCTCTCTCTCCCCCTCTCTCAAAAAAATAAATAAAATCTTTAAAAAATTAAAAATGAAAAAATAAAATATTATTCCAGCTTCTCTGATGAGGAAGGTCAGGGTCAGGGGAGAGGCAGGAGACCAGACAGGAAGCTATTGCAGATGATAGTGGCTCAGACCAGGGAGGTAGCAGTCAGTAGTGATGAAGAGATTGATGGGTTGTAAATATCTTTGTAGATAAAGACAGTAAGATTGGCAGATTAACTGGATGTAGGGTATAATAGAAAGGAATCAAAGACTTCAAGGTTTTGAACAGGAAAGATGGGAACGGTGAACTGAAATGGACAATCACGAGTCCAGTTTGGGACATATTTAACTTGAGCTGCATTTCAAATACCCAAATGGAGATGCTGGGTCTAAAGATCTGGTTATGCAGGTCTAGGGATGGGTGGAAGACGTCCAGGCTAGGTACACAAATGTCAGTCTTTAAGACAGAGCTTCTCCACCTGCTGATTCAGCTTCCATGGTGTCTCACCGTACTTAGAACTTGATTATTTCTTCACACCCTTTGATTTAAAGAGGCCCTACTCCTATGAACTTTAGTCCTTTGGTGTTTTTCCTCATGCAGAAATGTCTTCACTTCTTCATACCCAAATGAGTAATTGGAAGAGGATATTGCTACCATTATAGTGTTTCTTAGAAATGGAGATTTTAAGTTTTTCCTCCATTAGTCACTAAAGAAACTTGAAGGAGACTTTTTTTTTTTTTTTGAAGGAGACTCTTCAAAAAGAAAATAAAGTAAGAAATTCTCTGGTAGAATTATTATAAAATTTAATTTGAGCCTTTCTGCACAGTAGATTTGTGGAATATTCTCAACATTTCATTGCTATGACACTGGGAACTTTCTGCGTATTGTTTTTTGTGTTGTTATAAAAATTTGCCGATAGGCTGTTTCCTCAATACAAAATCCTATGGGTTGTTTTTTGTTTTTTGTTTTTTGTTTTACTAAATTTGAAGATGCGTTATTGCTACACTAGCATTTTAAGATCTAAAAGAATTTTCCCTAGTCACCCAAGTCATGCATCCACCTCCTTTCAGGAATTTGATAATCCGGAAATCATTCAGTCTCTTACTTTAGGCTCTCTTCCAAAAACCTCCTTCAATCCACCTGTGATTAAATTATAAGGAGGAGAATCTCTCTGCACCAGACTAAGATTTTTTTTTAAAGATTTTATTTATTTATTTGAGAGAGAGAGATCACAAGTAGGCAGAGAGAGAGAGAGAGCGGAAGCAGGCTCCCCACTGAGCAGAGAGCCCCATGTGGGGCTCGATCCCAGGACCCTGAGATCACGACCCGAGCCGAAGGCAGAGGCCCAACCCACTGAGCCACCCAGGCGCCCCCAGACTAAGATTTTATTCAGGAGCCAATAAACCAATATGAGAACTCCTGTTTCCTATCGATGTTTGCAGAATCTGAGGTTGCCGTATGGAGTAGACACAGCGCACCACACAGGTCAGGGAACGGCTGTGTTGTACAAAAGGCAAGAAACTTCTCCTGGACTTGGAGTCAGAAGATGTCTGTTCTGGACACAATAATTCCCTTTGCTTGGTTGGCGCCAGTGACAGTAACAAATCACTCCTTAACTGTAAATAAATAAAAGTGAATTCTACTTACCTAACAAAGTTTTGAGGCTTCTCCCTTCCGAAAACCAGAGGAATTAATTTTTTCCTACCTACTCTCCATCTGCCAAATAAGTATGCTGAAACTTCTTCTACAATGCCACTCTCGGTTAATTAAAAATATAAATAGGCACACGCAGTTGGGTCCTTTCATATCGATTTCACCCATGATACAGTACTACATATAAATAAAATGTATTTTTCTGACTTACTCTGATTTTTTTTTTTTTTTTTTTTTGGTTTAGGACTTCAAAATGAACTTAAGAGCCAAGGTTAGCAAACATTCTGTAAAGAGCCAGGTAGTAAACATTTTAGGCTTTATGAACCATAAACTTTGTTACAACCACTTGACTTTGCCATTGTAGCATGAAAAGAATGATACATATGAAAATAAATGGGTGTAGCGGCGCCTGGGTAGCTCAGTGGGTTAAAGCCTCTGCCTTCGGCTCAGGTCATGATCCCAGGGTCCTGGGATCAAGTTCCCCATCGGGCTCTCCTCTCAGCGGGGAGCCTGCTTCCTCCCTCTCTCTCTGCCTGCCTCTCTGCCTACTCTGTGATCTCTGTCTGTCAAATAAATAAATAAAATCTTTAAAAAAAAAAAGAAAGAAAGAAAATAAATGGGTGTAGCTGTGTTCCAATAAAACATCATTTACAAACACAGGTGATAGTCTAGGTTTAGCCCATATGCTATAGATTATTGACCCTGGCTCTAAACCTTAGACCTAACCTATCTTATTTCTTACCTTTGCAAATGTAAAACTCTAAGTCTCCAGCAAACATATACTGGATTTGTTCTTTTCTTTATAAATTCTGGATAAGTTTAAACTCCAGATATGGGACATCAATATAACCCCTTATAATAAATATAATAGTCCTACTAATGGCCTACAATAAAATTTTTTAAAAAATCATTTACCCAGATAATGCACTGTATCCAGCAAAAAGTCTCATTCAGGGGCACATGGGTGCCTCAGTCAGTTAAGCATCTGCCTTCAGTTTGGGTCATGGTCTCAGAGTCCTGGGATCAAGCCCTGCTTCAGGATCCCTGTTCAGCAGGGAATCTACTTCTCCCTCTCTCCATCATGCTCTCTCTCTCTCTCTCTCTCTGTCTCTCTCAAATAAATAAATCTTAAAAAAAAAAAAGAAAGAAAAGAAGTCTCATTCAAAAAAATCATATGTGTATGCTATCATCTGCCAGAATAACAAAATAGACCAACTACGTTTGAAACATGTTTTCAAGTTTTAGCAATTTACCTATATTATACAGTTTCCATTTTTGTTCAATTGTAATATTCTTAGCTTGTACATAGAGATATCAGAAATAACATTTGGAGATTTTAAAACATATACTTACATTATATTAACCTATAGATAAGGACTTGAAACACCAGTGAATGTCTGTGGTTGTAATTATAAAATTCCTAGAACAATAGAATCATGGGAATAACACAGGATCTCAGATTTTCTATGAATGTGTGATTCTTGAATGAGTTATTCTAATTCTTCTCTCCTGAAACACTACCAATATATCATTGCTAATTTATTTGGGGGTTATGGAAACTGTGGTAGCCAATCTCCAAGATGGCCTCCAAGGAACCCCAACCCTGATGTACTCCCTTCCCACACTGTGCTAGGGTTGATCTGCATGACCAACAAAATAATGCATATATGATGGCATATAACTTTCGAAATTAGGTTCTAGAAGACACTGAAGCTTCCACCTTGGGTGCTTTGTCTTGCTCTATTTTCTTAGATCACTTACTTAATATGGCCAGCAGCCCAGTCATGATCTTCTTGAGAAAGGGTTCATATGGTAAGAAACTGAGACAGACCTCCTACCAACCCTCACATGAATGAGCTCTGAAGTAGATTCCCTAGCCCATCAGAAGATGGCAACCTGGTCAGCTTGACTACAGCCTCATGAGAAACCCAGAGCCAGTCCACCCAGCTAAACTGTTCCTGGAGTCCCAACCCTTAGAAACTATGTGAGATAATACATGTTTGCTCTTTTAATATATTGAGTGTTTGAGTATTTAGTTACATAGCAGTAGATAATTAGAGACTAGCAAATATCTAATATGTAAATTGGTTTACATAAAAACAGATCACCATCCATTTGCAGTTGGTTTAGAAAAGACTGAAAATAATAATTATTAATGAGGAATTAGTTTATCTTCTGAAGGACCATGAGAGCAGAGCAAGCTTTTATAAGAATTCTCAGTTTCTCACCTCACTTCCCCCTGATCTCCCTATTACTCATTCATCAGCAATGGGACCCAGTCTCCTGCCCATTTTAGAAATTCTGAGGCACGCTCTATGCTACACACTATATATGACACTCATCAACTTCCCATCTCTTTCAAGCTACCCCCTGAATTTGGGCCCCAGTGGCTGGAAACTACAACTCCCAGACTTCCTTGCAGCTATGATTCTCTATATAATTTAGGTTCTGCCAGTAAGATACACTTGTAGGAGATTTGGAAGGTAGAAAAGACATGGCATTCCTATTTTTTCAGTTGTGATTGGGAAGAAACAGGCTCCAACCAGCATGAGTGTCTGTAGCTCACCAGCTTCCAGGCTGTAAGGAATTTATAAAGGCAGTAATAATGGCTGTGGCAGTGGTTTTCTGACCTCAAGACCTGTGACCTTGATTCAGAAAGTCCAGAGTCAACCCCTGTCTCCAAGCCTTCTGATGATTTGGAAGCACTTAATTTCTTACAGAAAATCCCTTTCAGGCTAAGATGCCCATTGGTTTCTGTTGCCTTCCTTGAACACTGACTGATGTGTGTACAATAACTTTTTTTAAGCCTATGCTGATGACCTAGCAAAATTTTTTTTTTAATTTCACTCACTCATCCACTCGACCCTTGATGGACATTTGCTGAATGAATAGATGAGAAGAAAATAAAGTCTCAGAGGAAAAATCATGATTACAGTTTTCACTAATATGCTTGTGCTATTAGATGGTGATAATATGTATCCCCAGGTGGGGATAGCAAACAGATGATATGCAAACCAAGATCTGCAGTTCAGGATAGAAGCTCAAAGCTGCTTTCAACACTGATTGTTGTTAGTGAAATGTCAGGTAAAGGAACTTAGCTCTCACTGTGTCTTGATTACCTTAGTTGCTTCCAATCAGAGCAAATGGACTTACTACTTTGAATAAGCAGAAACAATGAGAGAGGGTGAAGAGAAGTATGTGAAGGTTAACCCTAACTTTTTCTTAAATGCTTTGCGCTGGGACAAACTTCCGTTTTATTACCATAAGCTCTTCAACAACATTTTAGTAATTGCTATAGTACTTTGAGGCCAATTTAAAGGAGTAAAATTATTTTCAATGCCTCTGCTTGCTTCAGCAAAATTCAAGAAGGAAATAAAAAAAAAAAAAACATTAGTAGAAATTCATTGGGCTGGGCTTTTGAGAACTTGGGCCATCCAAATCATTCCAGCAAAGCCCTTCTAAACTACTAGGAGGCATAAAAAATTATTGCTACTTAAATGTTTAATGTTAATTAAAGTTGGCATATTAGTTTTCAATCAAATTTATGATAGAATCAAATTATACTTTTAAGTGTTTTGTGTATACTTGATACTACATTCTAATGTACAACTACAATCAAAGTATATGGTACATTTATGCCCATTTTTACAGCATTTGGATCACAATTTTATTATTTTAAATGATTATAAATGTTTTTAGTAGCTGTAGCATTATCATATTGCTAATAATGTTTATAATTCCTTGGTGCTCAGAGCTGAATATGAAACACATACCCAATTACAACATGTTTTTTTCAGTGTGAAAATGTTATTTTCTTTATACACTGTAACACATTGCAGTCAAACTTGGGCACTGCCTCTACTTTTTTGCACATTTCCCACAGGACTTAGAAAAGTCCAGGATATAAAAAGGTGTCTAAAATTTTCTTGTTGCATGACTAAATGCTTCCATGTGTGTACATCAGTAAAAACTTTCTGTATCTGAAAAATTAATAGTTTTCTAACTTCACATGCTCTCCTCTCTTCCAACTATCTTTCATTCATGTTCTTCTACATATCAGAGGGTTTTCTGAGCCCAAGGAAGTCCCTGATCAACTATAGGATGCTAAACCATGGGCCTGATAGAAATTAAAATAGCCTCCCCATGTAATCTCCCCTTTCTTTCTTTCTTTTGTTTTTTAAATTTTATTTATTTATTTGACAGAGAGAAAGATCACAAGTAGGCAGAAAGGCAGGTAGAGGGGGTGGGGGGACGCAGGCTCCCTGCTGAGCAGAGAGCCCGATGTGGGGCTCCATCCCAGGACCCTGAGATCATGACCTGAGCAGAAGGCAGAGGCTTAACCCACTGAGCTACTAATCTCCCCTTTCTGTCCCTATTCTAATTGAACCTCATACAACTGCTCTCTGATCTTGTGCACTGTCCATACTCAGGGCTCACTGCCTCAGTGTCGCCTGCCTCTATCACTCTGTCATTCGTTCTACCATCACGCATCTGACCCATTATATGCCAAGAACTGGTAAGGCAGTAGAGCATGTAGTTAAGAAGACAAGCTCTGAAGTCAGATTGGGAATTCATATCCCGAATCCATCAGTTACTAGCATTCAACTGGAATTGAATGAGTTACTTAACCCTTCTGGGCCTATTTCCTCATTGATACAATGGAGATTAAATTAGTACCTACCTCACAAGGGTATTTTAAGGATTAAAGGAACTAATATTAATCTTTTAGGATAGCCCCTGACACACAGAAAGTGCTGAATAAATAGTACTAGTCTTGGGGATATAAAATTGAATGAGTAATCTTGCCCACAGGGAAATCACAGTCTAGTAAAGAAAGCAGATAATCACCAGTCATTACTTATAGTCATTACTTACAGTTGCAACAAAGAGAAGCAAAGACAGAACAAACTGTTTAAATTAGACTGAACTCCTTAGCAGACTTTCTACAGGAGTCAATAGTTGAGTCATGCTCTGAAAAAAAAAAAAAAAAAAAGAATGGAGAAAATATTGAAAATATTGCAGCCAACATTACTAAGGTCTGGAAGCAGAAGACTAAAAATGACCCAAGGGATGACCAATGGTTAGTGTAGCTGGGAGAGAGCAGAAGCCAGAGGAGCTGGTAAGGAACAGAAGATGACGGACCTTGCATGCCACCTTCAAAGTAGTGAACTTGAACAATAGAGGCAGAAGCACCATTGAATAACTTGGATTTTGAAAAAATCTTTATGGTCCTTAGAGTAGAAATTAAAGATGTTTTAGGCAGCTCCAAATTTCAAGTTCTGCAGAAAAAGGGTGGGAAACAACCAACTTATCCACTCTCTTCTTATTATCTACTGTCGTTGTACCCAATACAGGTTTGTCAAATATTCAGTCCATGTCCTCTCCAACCTGAATACCCTTAATGCAGTTTGCTCAAAATAATTTTAAAGTTAAACGTGGATTCTAGATTCTATTGTGTATGCTATATTAAAAGAGAACTTCATAGCATCCATATTTGATAAGCACTACTAGAAAATTAGTAATGTGGCAGCTTCCATTGTTCTATGAATTTCCATTCATTCATGAAGTGAAGCCCAAAGATACAGATGAGGATCATAACTCTATTTTTAACTTCCTATTCTTCCCAAGTGAAAACAGGTTAATTATATTTCAGAAGTAACCTTTTCCTTCCTTTAGATTGGTAATGGTGTCAAATAATTTCATAATGGATAATAAAATTCCCATTAGTGTTATGAATTACATTAGTGTAATCTTTTCCAAAGTCTTAAAATGTTTTAGCTGATATTTTAACTGTCTTAAAATTATAACATAAAGTACTTTTAAAAAATTCTCTCATGGTTCAATCCCAGCTCACCTAACACCAGCCATCTTAACCACTGCTTTGTATTAATTCAATTTCTCCTTTCTCTTATATAAAGCATGTATTAATTCTATATCTGATGCTCTTACTACTTCTATTCCTCTGTATTTTTTATACTGATCCCTGCATTGCAAATAACAAATCTTAATTGCCCCAGGAGGATCCCTATGACTCGAACTGTCTGTGCATGTCTTCCAGAATAGTGAATGTTAGGTGGAGAAAAGAATTGTTTCGGGACCAAGTGAGCTCATTTAAGTGTCCATTTCTGCTTTCCCATCACAATCTCTGCTCATCCCTAAACGCCATCCTTTCTCAATAAAATTCTGCCTCCCCCAGACTTGGCTGCTTATGGGTTCCATACCTTTCTTTGAGTATCACAAATACTTTGATAGCAATTTATTATTTAAGCTACTCTAAATATCTCTTTGACATCCAAATGAGTAGACTGGGACTGTGACTACATGACTGCAAAATGTTTACTTGATAGGAAAATCTCAGTTGGCTCCTGGGACATTTAATTCTTCCCAAGACACAGAAACATCTGCCTTCAGCTCAGATCATGATCCCAAGGTCCTGGGATCAAGTCCTCATCGGGCCCCCTGCGCAGTGGGGAGCCTGCTTCTCCCTCTGCCTACTGCTCCCCCTGCTTTTGCTCTCTCTCTCTCTTTAACAAGTAAAATCTTTTAGGGGCCCCTGGGTGGCTCAGTGGGTTAAAGCCTCTGCCTTCGCCTCAGGTCATGATCCCAGGGTCCGGGGATCGAGCCCCGCATCGGGCTCTCTGCTCAGCGGGGAGCCTGCTTCCTCCTCTCTCTCTGCCTGCCTCTCTGCCTGCTTATGATCTCTGTCTGTCAAATAAATAAATAAATACATAAATAAGTAAAATCTTTTAAAAAATAAAAATAAAAAAGAGAACATTAAAAAACCTTTTTACTAATGTCACTGAACTAACGGCTGTAGGTACACCCTTAATTTTTTGACCTTTGATACACTGTATTGATTTTTCCTGCTGCGTAATACATTATACAAACTTAGTAGCTTGAAACATACATTTATTATCTCACACTGCTGTGGATCAGGTGTCTGGACACAGCATAACTGGGTTCTCTAGTCAACATCTAACAAAGCTACAATTAAGGTGCTGGCCAGGCTGTGTGCTCATCTAGAGGCTCAAGTCCATTCAGTTATTGACAGAATTCAATAACTGGGATCAAGTTTGCATCAGGCCCCTTGCTCAGTGGGGAGCCTGCTTCTCCTTCTGCCTACTGCTGTATTTATTTCCTTGCACCTGTGTGACAAAGGGCCCTGGTTTCTTAGTAGTTGTCAACTGGAGGCACCCTCAGAACTAAAGGCCCCCCAGCTCCCTGCCACATGGACCCCTTGACACAAAGTTCACAACATGTACTCGCGTCTTCAAGGTCAGCAGGAGAATTTCTTCTTCCAGTCTGTTAAGACAGTGTCTTATAAAACAAAACATAATCACAGGTGTGATGTCCCATAACCTTTGCCATATTCTACTGGTTAGAAGTTAGAGGGAAGTCAGAGATTCCACCTACACTCAAGGGGAGGGGATTCAAGGACATGATTCATCCAGGTTCATCTTAAGGGTATGTCCAACACATAAAGGTTTGTTGTTGTTGTTGTTTTTTAAGATTTTATTTATTTATTTGGCAGAGAGGCAGGCAGAGAGAGAGGAAGGGAAGCAGGCTCCCCACTGAGCAGAGAGCCCAATGTGGGCCTCGATCCCAGAACCCTGAGATCATGACCTGAGCTGAAGGCAGGGGCTTTAACCCACTGAGCCACCCAGGCACCCCCAACACATAAAGGTTTGAGCTATGACTTTCTTCCATTGACATACGTTCTATTTTTTCACCCAAAAGGGGTCAGAGTACAAATAACATTTCCACAGTTTTACTCATTGCTTGGGATTTTGCTACTGGAAAGTCATTAACATAGCACCTGAAATAATATTATTTAAAAAGAAAAAATTTAGTACAATCCCTCCTGTGTTTTGAGACACCCTGCCAAGGTTTTGAGACACATGGCTGAGGCTTAAAAATAATTGTGAAAGCATGGCTTTGACATTTTTCAGAAAAGCAAACAAGATTTTCAGAGTTGGAGAGTACCTACCGTGCCTCCTATTTACCTTACTTAAGTCAGGCCAGTAGCAGTTAGCTCAAAAATTCGCTGGGTTTCTGCTGAGTGTGTCTGCTATTCCACCCCATAAGCATGTCTGCATTTTCTGCATAAATCTACCAGGAGGACATTCTCAAAGGGGTAGAGCTGGGTGTGGAGTCAATGCAGCCCTTTATCAAGAAATTGCTGATAAGATTCTCTCGGTTTAAATCAACTAGGGACCACAGAAAGGGGAAAAAATGAATTTGTTCTTTGTGGTGTAATTTTCCAGGATAACAAATTTGGACACTTCTTAGGAATATTCGGTAAGTTGACAATAGTATGTTGGGCCATTTCTGCTCTGGGAAATGCCCATGACTGGAATCCTTAAGAATTTTTCATATCAGAGCATAGTGTTGATCGTCATGATTTTTTGGCTTTGCCAAATGTGATTTATGGCAGGAAGAGGTCATCCGAGGTCTTATATTGCAGCTTTTAACATAGGTTTAAAAAAATGAATGCTTAATAATGTATTCACCAGAGTGCAAAGCAAACAGTGACTCTGTATTCTTTTACTCGTGCCACCTTTCCTCATCATGGTCAGCATGACCACGTGATTGAGAGAGAGGAATAGTCAGAATTATCTGGGAAACTGATACAAAGTAAAGATTTGAGGTAACTGTTAGAGTGATTAAATAAAGCCAAAGCAGAACCTCAGGGAACATTTTCTTCCATAAAAGCTAGAGTTGAAATCATTTTTTATTTTAATAATGTAAATATTATGAAAAAAATGAAAGAAGCAAATAGGATTTATTTTTTAGATAGCTTCTCAAATATCTCCTTTACTTCATCTATATAATTAAATGTAGCAAGAAAATTAAGCCATTATTCTAAAAGTTGAACACTTCTCCTCTTTCCTTCATTCACTCACAGCAAGTCTACAAGGTTGTTTGCTGGACACCTTAGAAACTAAACTGGTGAGTCATTCAGGACCCTAGCCTGACACACCTGGGTAATGTGATTTATGAAATATACACTCAATTCTCATGTACACTAAGTTAAATAAAAAATGAACCAATAGTGTAATTCCATTGAAATATGTAGATCAGTATTTACACAAGCACCGCTGGTGCTCAAAAAAAACGTGGACAAGAGTTAAATGCATATTTCGTTGTTTTCATTTATTTTTTTATCTCATTTATTTTTACAGGATGTGTATATTATTAGACACCAATTCTATATGCAATCCTTAGTTCAGAATAAACGTTATTTTAAGAAATTGTTCCCAAAGGCTTAATTCATCATGCAAAACCTATGAAGTATTTACTGCTTATTTTCATTCTCTATCTTGAGCAATTTTTGAAACTAATAATGGAATCTAGTTTTCAAATGGTACACCATAGTCAATAGTCATAGTCATAGTCATAGTCTTTAAAAACAGAGGACAAAGTCAGAGTCCTGTGTTAAGCTGTCAGGTGATTCTGAAGCAGGCTGTTTCCTTAATCTCCTGAACCTCTATATATTGGGTGGTGTGTTGGTGGTGGACTGGGGAGGGAGCAAGAGCAGGACTGTGAGGAGTCACCAGCTTGGAACACAACATTCTGCAGGGAAGTCCTTTGTGCACCCTTGGGAACCTTGTTTAACTTCCTCTGCACTCAGCTTTCTCACATCTGTAAAACCGGTATGAATACTACCGCAGAGGTAAACCCTCCATGGGATAATGTATTTGAAGAAATTTGTACAAGAGGGCATTCAGAAATGGTTGCTATTTCTTCACCTATAAACTGAAGGCAATAAACAACTTGTGGGTTTGCATTGGTAATGCATGCAGAAATAGACAGGCAGAGTACCTGGTGCTCAATAGATATCGACAGACATTTATCAAAGGTGAATGGCAGTGGGGGAAGGGGGGGTGCACACATGTGTTTACTAAAGTGAGGATGTTTATTTTACTTTCTAGACCATCAAACAGACTAAACTGAACTAAAGGAACTAAATATTTACTTTGGTAACCACATGTCTCATGGTCTATATGTTTGATATAACCCGATGAGATCCAATTTAGTTGGCCCCATAAACAATGCCCCAGGAAGCTCTCAGGTTGCCGCCATCTACTCAATAAGTCTGCTTTCGTGTTTTCTCCTTTTCTGAGCATCTGACTCATGACTCACCATCTCACTTGGGCTCTCCCTCCCTCTCTGAAATTCAGGTTTGCCCACTCTGGTTCCTAATCTGCTCAGATCGTCTTCATTCCCTAAACCTTTTTCAAGATTACCCAAAATTATGTATGAATATCTATTAATTAAAATAATAAATCTTATATTTACAGCAAAGTCTTTGAGATTGAATTAACATCTTTTTATACTATTACCAGGTCAGATTTTCCTTGTAAAGTTTTCATTTTGAGAAGGTAGTGTTCCCCATTATCAGCAAGCATTCTTTCCTCAAAAGCAAGATAAATTGGATAGTTGAGGCACCTAGCTGATTAAGTCAGTTATATGACTCTTGATTTCAGCACAGGTTATGATCTCAAGGTCATGAGATCGCCCTGCATTGGGCTCCATGCTGGGCTTGGAGCCTGCTTAAGAATCTCTCTCTCCCTCTCCCTCTGTCCCACCCACACCCCAGTTTGCACATGCTCTCCCTTCCTCTCTATCTCTCTCTAAAAAAAAAAAAGAAGAAGATAAACTGGATAATTGACTGGCAATGTATTGATGGATTGCTTATCAGGAATGCCAATTTCTTGAAATGTACACCTGAGATCCAAATGTAACAATTGTAAAAGACTTGAATACTGAATGTTTTCTGTGCTGATATACAATAAAATAAGCCTTGATTTATAAAGCTGTGAACTCTCTTTCTCTTTGCTTTGGTTCATCAGCAGGTATTTCAGCCATTATTATAAGTTTAGGAAAGCTTTTTATAAGTTTAGCCAATATAATAAGTGTATTATAAGTTTATATTATTATTATAATATAGACTATTTGGTCTATGAACAAGAGAATTTTCTGATTCTACTTTATCATTATTTTATTTCAAGCATTGTCCAAATTAATTTCTGATCTGAAAACATTCTCCCACCTTCTCTGTCTTTGTATTGCAAGATATATAAACTCAGCTACACATTTCATCAGCCAAAAATAACAGTGTCTTAAATAAAAGCAAGAGTTCTTTTCTCTGCAGAGCCAAGTGGTAGAGAGCTTGTAGGGCAGCCAAGTTTTGTAAAGTCATCAAAGACCAAGACCACCTCTTTCCCACTGCTCCACTGGCCCTACCTAAGCATCAGTCCTCATTTACATGGTTCACAGTAGTTCATCTCCAGTCCACATTCTGAGCAGCTAGAAGAAGGAGGGGGCTGGGAAGAAGCAGTACATGCTTCCCTTTAAGAATGAGTTTCAGAAGTCACACACAGCACTATTCCTTACATCTCATTAGCCAGCACCTAGACACTTGGCCATACCTAGCTGTGAGGTAGATTTGAGAAAATGGTTTTTGTTCCAGCAGCAAGATGCATATTTAAAAAGTATTATATTACAGTTTTTATGTTCATATTATGTAATAATGTCTTTATATTATGTAATATTTCTATTGCAGCAGGAAAAAAAAGCGACTATCAAATCACAATTATTGGTCCCTACAGCACATTTTTTTAGAACTCTCAATCATGAAACAACTTTGCAAGGAGTTTTCTTTCAGTAAGGATTTCTGGAGTTGGGAAGGAAAAAAAGTTAAACCTAAGAGAAAAAGAAAGACTTACCATTCTAGAAAGAGGCAGGTTGATTTAAAAAAAAAGTTAATCCTAAAAATTTGAACTTTATAAATATCTCTCTTCAGTATCTTCTTTGCTAGTAACACTGAATTTTCCAAAAGTTGGTCTATTTGTAAATGTCAGCAGGATGTAAGTTCTCCTGATTTTTACTTTCATAATTTGGAGATTGGGGATTTTTCTAATGCAGAATTTTCCTGGAATGAGGTTGATCAGGAAGCTTAAGGAAGCCAGATTTTCTCACTTGAGCCTGTGGAGAGGAAAGCTTTTTATAGACTCAATATTTTTTTTTAATTTTATTTATTTTTATTTGAGGGAGAGAGTGAGAGAAAGCATGAGAGGGAAGGTCAGAGGGAGAAGCAGACTCCGCATGGAGCTGGAAGCCCGATGTGGGACTTGATCCCGGGACTCCAGGTTCGTGACCTGAGCTGAAGGCAGTCACTTAACCAACTGAGCCACCCAGGCGCCCCTATAGACTCAATATTAATACCACTCATTTGTGTACCTCAACCTCATGAGTTATAACCACCCACTGAAGTAGGTAAAGCAGAAAACATGACCCCAGTATTTCCAGCCTAGAGGCAATTTGTATAATGAAAAGTGCACTGGCTAGGGGTCCAAAGGCCTGGACTTTGGCATTGAATCTTCTTCTTTCCAGCCATGTGACCTTCAGCAAGTCAGGTAATCACTCAGTGATTACTAACAACTTAATTTATTGTAACAGAGGTGCAAATAGAAATCAGTGTGTTCAGGACACTGATTTTTTTTTCATAGATTAATATCACATGGTGTCTAACAGGACTATTGATTTAAATACCACAGGGAACCTGTACTGAAAGGGATGTGTGGATTTCTTAAAAAGAAATTCAATAAAAACTGTTCATCTGATCCTGCTATAATTGGTACAACACCAGCCCAGATATCAAAAATATTTCCAACCCAAACTGGAGTCTTTTTTAGCAGTAAGTATCAAACCACAGGTTTGATCTAATGCTTACAATGAGCTATTCTTTCTGTTTTCATGATGGTGGGGGACAAGGGTCCTCAAAAGTCCTTTTCAAAAATGGGCTTCTCTACCTTTTCTCTTTCTGAGTGAAGCCGGGAAATTATTAAAGATGCTGATTCTGTTTATGAGGGTTTATTCTGCAAAAAATGTGCATTAAAACATAAAATGATAAAATAGAAAGAAATAATTCAGGACAGTAATCATGCACTCAATAAATATTTATGAAGAGATGACCATGTACCAAGCTAATGAAAACTATAAATTAATGATTTAAATACAGTAACATAAGACACTGAGCCTGTTCTCAAAGGGTTGACAGCCCAGCGAGTGAGACCATCACATATACAAAGAGCTATCAATGGGAACAGATGTGCCTTGATGGGGAAATATAGGGAGAAGAAGGCACTGCCTGGCCTGGAGGAGAGGGTAGTGATAATGGAGGGTAGAGTCAGGGAAACAGTATAACACAGTGATTAAGAAAAAGCTGGGCTCTGGGCTCAGAAAGGCCGGAGTTGAAAAATGCTTTTATTGCATGGTAGCTGGATGGCAGAAATTAATAATATTATAATAATGATTAATAATAGTATGTTTGATATTTGTCTTAATTTTAGTGTTTCCGAAGTAATATTAACTTTTCAAGACATAAGTATAATACAATTGAGGAATAAGTCTGTCTCATCTCTCTTTTACTTTTAAGTTTCCAATTAGTATACTTCTGTCTCTGAACATGTCTAGTAAGGTACGAATGGCACCATCGAGATGAGAATAACTAAGATGGATAAAGAGATGACTGAAGATATTTCAAAATCCCACTTAAACCTTTTTCTGGTGAAAATATGCAAGGAAAAGCTATTTTGACTAAGATATGAAATCCTTTTTTGGCAGGTACTCTAAGGATTAGACAGAGATTAAATATTCACCTTCTTCAACCGTCTACAGAAAGGAAACTGACAAAAAAGCTTAGGCATAACCAAACTAGGTTTGTACCAAACAGTACACAAAACCTCAGCTGTATTTCTTGATCACAACAAAGCCTGAGTTTTCTTGAAGTGACCTCACAGGCTGTGGATGCCAGGACTTGAATGAAATGGATCATGAGTGTTTAAACCTAATGCCTGAAGGAAAGAGAGTGGTTCTCAAGAATAAAGCTTGTCCTCATCAAGTAGCTACTTCTCATCAAACAAGGTGATGCCAGAGAAAGAATACAAATGGAAAATAAATTCAAGGCAATAGGAGTTTGTTATATCTTGTCAGTCCTCATCTTCTGCCCACTCTGCAGAAAACCAGGTAGATAAATGAGAGTGATCTTGAAAAGCATCAAAAATTTCTCTTTTTCCCAAAGGTACAATATCAGAAAACCATCCCAATTTTGGTATGTAATGATTTTCGTGCCTTCTTTTGTTGTTATTCTTTTATATATCTATACATTTTTAAATAGAAATACATATATATTATAAATATATCATATATATTCAATAATATATATATGTGAATGTATATATAAATACATTAAAAAAGGAATTCTTTTGTTTTCTGGAGCCTGTGTCCCTCAAGTTCATTTCACCCATTTCAACATGTTATAAAACTAACTAAACACTAAATAAATTTAACTCTGAGTTACCACAGTGTCCTATTTCAGTAGTTGAGAGGACTAAGGCCTTGTGTTCATTGCAGAAGGAGAATTGATTTCTCCTCAGATCTTGCTCAAGAAAACCCAGCTGAGCTACTGTGGAGCCACATACCCCAAGTGGTGAATCATTCACACAAAAGCAGGATATCACACAACCATTTCTTCTATCAACACAAAAGTAATTCAGGGCTAAAGAAATTACATACTCAAATCTGACTCATCTTCAAAGCAAGCAAAAATAATGTCAATTTAGCAACTGATTTTATTTCATATAATAGTATTTTGAAATATGGACATGTGTAAAAATCTTCCAAAAGGTTGTGTTTATAAATGCTTTCTAAGATCTCTGCAAAAATTTTTTAGTCTTTGATTCCAAAATATATAATACATTTTTGTTTGGCAAAACAAGGATAGAAAATAAAAACTGCTTTGGTCTATTCGAAGATAATGACTTACCCTATAAGTAGCAAGGTGAGCATTGAAAGCCGGGTGGTAGAGATCAGGTGAAGGTGGAGATGGCAAAGGTGATGATGATTTTTAATAAATGAGCTATCTTTGATTTTTTTTTTGGAAGGTTAGGAAACAGAAAATGGAACTTGACGCAAATCAGCAGGCCTAGGTTACTTTGGCAATTCATAAGACTCACATTTTTGTATTTGAAACATTTCATAGAGATAGTCAGTCCAACTAGAATATGGTCTTTTGAGGGCCAGAACATGATATTTCTACGAGAAATGTAGATGAACTAACACCTCAAGAATAAGCTAATGGAAATACCACAAATGAACCTATGTTAAAAGTCTATTTACTAGCTGCTTGATCTTAAGCAAGCTTTGACCTCTCTATGATTCAGTTTCTAGTCAGTTAGGGAGGATAATAATACCAACCTCAAGGGCTGTTGTAAGGTTCAAAGTAATTAATAAATGTAAAATACTTAACCCAGAGTAAGCACTGAATGAATATCTGTCTCCACCCCAATCCTCATTTTCTTCTAATGTTCTCATTTTTTCTCTCAATAGAATATGACTATTTTGATAGAATAGAATTAAATGTTTTGAAGACACTGATAAAATATATCAAATAATCCCCCAAATAAATTCAATATTGGGCCGTCTCCAGTTGCACAACCCTTTGTAACCCAGAGACTCATATGTCTTAATATGTGAAGAGAATAGAACCTCTTCAGAGACAGGGTTAATGAATACCTAAATATTTTATTATCTTTGTTCTGTTTTATTTGGTATATTGCCTCCATCATTCGCTCAATCAATGTCTTCTCTCAAGGAGAAAAAATTGATTAAATATTACTTCTTAATAACATATGCAGCTTCAGTCAGAGTCACTAATTTGGAATTAAAAAAGTAATTTTGGGTGCAAGCAATACTTCTATTCTATCCCTTCCCAAGAGAAGAATGCCTCATCTGATAACCTGTGTCTCTGAGATAAATGAATGCATTAAAGCTCTTAACACCCCATTTGATGGACTACAAATGGTCACAATACAGGACAATATTTGAACAGTAATGATTTGTGCTTTCTTCTTAAGTGTAAGCTGATTGCAAAGGCTCCTGGACCGCACGAAGTAAATAGCTAAAGGGGTCATGAATCTTAATAGCTTCCAAATCAGAAAGATCTGCAACTTATATGCTCTGACTGGAGTGTGAATGGAATGTATAAATATTAATAGGTCTGGCAGAGCCTCTCCAGACAAGCTGTCTAAAATTTCACAGTAGGAAGATTGAAGTTGCCGGGTACGGGGCAGACGTGAGGCTCCCACCTGGAAATGAACTGTCAGCATGTGTGTAAATACATTTTTCCAGAAGCGATATTTAATATCGATGCTGCCCTGATGCCCCACAACACTATACATCGATATTTAACTCTAGTCCATTATTTAAGACCATGAACATGCAAACCAGGCTCATCTCTAGAAATACTAAGACAGAGTCCTGGTCTGAGAGTCTCAGAGTACAACTTTGAAAACAGCACTCCATCTGTGGAAGTTTCTAAAACAATACTCAGCTCTGTGGCCTGGTGGTGTGCTTGGTTCTGTGACATCCTGTTCTCACTGGACCAGACCTATGGTCACTGATGGGTCTAACCAAGATAGAGAGAGTTCAGCTTTGCATTCTGAGTAATATGGTGACCTGCACATAAAAGCATTAGTAAAAATGGAGAAAATTAGTTTGAAAATGAGGAAAGTCTACATTGAACAATAAAGAAGTTTTTGTCTTCTCTAAGCCATTTTTCCTAGGAAGGTTAAGACCTCTATATGATGGGGCACCTTGGTGGCTCAGTCATTAAGCATCTGCCTTCAGCTCAGGTAATGATCCCAGAGTCCTGGGATTGAGCCCTGCATCGGGCTCCCTGCTCTACAGGAAGCCTGCTTCTCCCTCTCCCACTCCTGTGCTTGTGTTCCCTCTCTCGCTGTCTCTCTGTCAAATAAATAAATAAAGTCTTAAAAAAAAAAAAGACCTTTATATGAACTTTTCTGTACTTCCTATAAGCAGTGACCTCTCAGAACCAAGTATGCAAAGTCTACTTGGCTATTCTTAGCTGAAAGTAAAGGAAGGAAGAACTGAAAGATGAGGTACTCATAGTAGTAAAGAGAATTTGGTCAAATTAAAAAACAATTCACACTTAATTTCAATATTTGTGAGGGAAACAGAAAGGCACAGGGCTATTTATTTTTGTATTGGCTTAAGAATATTTCTGTCTGTATTTTCATTAAGAGAATGAGATATTGATTTTAAGGTTTTTGACATTTGCTCATCTTGAAAAAAACTGAAGCCCAAACTTACTTCACTTAGTCACTTCTCTCCCTCCCTCCAAAATAAATAAATGAATAAATAAATATATAAATAAATAACTAAATAAAATTGATCATTATTTGTCCTCATGTGGGAGAGGTAATGAAGCCCTCAAGAAAAAGCAAATACTCATTAGGTTTAAGGATTTATGCATTTGAGAGGTTCAGTGGGTAAAACCAATTCTTGATTTGGGCTCAGGTCATGATCTCAGGGCCCTGATCTCGGGATCATAAGACTGAGCCCCGCCTTGGTTCCCACTCAGAGTGGAGTCTGCTTAAGATTCTCTCTCCCTCTCCCTCTGCATCTCCCCATTCCATTCTCTCTCTTTCTTTTGAAAATAAATAAATCAACATTTTTTAAAAGATTTATGCATTTGATTACCATTTAAGATTTATCAAAAAATTTGTCTTGGAACTGTCAAGAAAAATTACTTGAGAATTGTTAGATTTTTTTCAAACCAAAAGCTGTCATGGGCAACCAAACCAACAAAACCCCATCTACATCTTTTCACACAAAGCCAATTTAAAGTAATTAATAAAATGATTATAATTCAGGCTGAAAGCAGAATTTGAATCTAAACAATATCTAACAATACCTTAGTATAATAATCATGATCTCCCTGGCAATCCTGGCCAAGGAAGATATAATGAGATGCCATCCTTTGGTTAGTTATGCCCGGCCTTTCCTACAGGGGGACTCTATTTTATAAATAAATGATCTCCTGGAAAATTAGGCACACGTTTAACTTGATCCTTCCAGTTAATACCAAATATGTTGTGTTTTAATCTCCAAGAGACTTTCTGAGATGAATTATTCCTAACACTGTAGTCTTAAGTTTCTCTGTCTTCCCTCCCTCCCCCGGCCTCTCTGATAAGTTGCTGGAACACCATTGTAAAACTTTTCTAAAATGAAATAATCTTTTAATAATAATAAGCCTTCAATCATCTGCTTGCTACATTTGGAATTTTTAAAGCTGCTACCCACTTGTATGGACATCGAGCAGAGACAAGAATTTCATTGGCAATTTCCAATTTTCTGCAAAAATTCCGACTCTAGTAAAAAAGAGGAGAGGAGTGTCCTGTGGGAGCCTGACACCAAGTATATTGTGGTTAACCCACATTTGACAGGAGTGATGAGAGAACCTCAACTATCCCCAAGGTTGCAAATGCATGTAAGATTAGATCTGCATTCCAAAACTGTCTGCCTGCAGCTTACAGATAAAAAGAACAGTCCTTAGAAGTCACTGCGGAAGGCCTTAGGGTTAATTATGGCCATCTAGTGTTATAATGTCCTTCTGGCTTTTTATATTTCCAATCAAAGTTTATTTTTGAAATGCCTGTCTTTATCCCTCTAACTTCTGGAACTTAGTCCTTTTCTATCTGAGTCATGTGTAAAACACAGGGGTCATTTTTAAGTCCGGGTTTAGATTTCTCGACTATACAAAGACGGATTTAATTTCAACTTTATATGCAGCCCCTTTCAATGTATATTGATGCCCTTGTTCATGATATGGTTGCTAGGGAAAAAAAAATTCTGTGGTTAATATTATACCCTATTTCTTAAAAATGCAAAAATTAGTGGTCCATCATAATAGAATTGTATTACTGAGATCCAGGATTGCCAGTCTATGTACCCCAAACAAAGGTTTTCTTGTTCTGGGCTTGTTAAAAACCTGTAGAGAGGGACGCCTGGGTGGCTCAGTTGGTTAAGCGGCTGCCTTCAGCTCAGGTCATGATCCCAGCGTCCTGGGATCGAGTCCCACATCGGGCTCCTTGCTCGGCAGGGAGCCTGCTTCTCCCTCTGCCTCTGCCTGCCTCTCTGTCTGCCTGTGTGCTCTCTCTCTCTCTCTCTCTAACTAATAAATAAATAAAATTTAAAAAAAAATAAAATAAATAAAATTTAAAAAAAAAAACAACCTGTAGAGAACCACCCTCAGCTGAATGACAAATGGTGGTTATCCCAAATACCCCTTTTGTAGTCATGCTGCTTACTACTGAGCAAAGCAGAAGCTTTTGCAGATGGTGGGGTGGACTGATGACCAGCTGTAACGAGTGACAAAAGCATTCAAACACTAGCAAGCCCACAGGTTTATCACACAATGAAAATGGTTTAGAAACACTGAACTAAATGAAATGTCCATACTACATGATCAGTCTGAATCTTTACATTTTGGGTCATATGAGGGTCTGCCCAGGTGACCAGAGCTGAAATCTCAATTACTCTACTTTTTTTCCTTTCTTGTATTAAATTGGTCCGAATTCAGTTGAATGTCTTCAGTACACCCCCAAGAGGCTTTGGATTGAAGATATAGAATCATGTACTCATAGGCAGGCAAAAGGCATTAGAACTCCCCGAGATCAGTACAAAACTCTGCTTTTCGTCCAGCTCCCAGCTCTCCTACAAATCACTAGAGTTGGTACAAAAATACCTTGACTGAAAATTGATTAAATTATACACCTCAACATTTTTAAGATCTATTTCAACCATAGCATTTCCAAAATCACCGTGCCTCTTCTTTTTATTTTTCAAAAAATACATATTAAAATGTGTTTTACAGAGCGCTTTCAAGAATAATGTGCAAGCAGAGATATACATTGGTTTCCCTGAAAAAGCCATTAAGGCAGTCCTTAAATGTCTAAGAAATACTACAAGGCCTATATTTACATATAAATTAGGCCCAGCACATCAAACAAAAATGTCGTGACTTTTAGTTACTGCCATTAAATTCTGCATAATAACTTCATATTCTTCATTTTAATAATTGGCATCCTTGAATCTGCATTTATTCTAAGATGGCATTTTCAAACAGCTTTCCTTATCTTTACTTTTTATGAAATTTTGTCCCTCACCCTAAGTTAAGCTCGCGATATTTTCATAATACTTAAGATACTTCAATTTCATGATACTATTGTAAAGGAAAAGCTAGCGGTATTTTTGTTATTGTGGCTCAGAAAATATTTAAAGAGTTTTTTTTCTGCCTTAAACACGGTCAGAAGAAGGTTTGGTGACTTGCCCACCTCTGAGCAACCACTGGTGTCCGTCAACACAGCATAAGTCAGCTGATCTCTGTTTTACAAAGGGGGAGACTAAGGATCAAAGAGAGGAACTCATTTCTTTACTATCTCGAGGCTAAGAAAGAGCAGACCTCCTATTTAAGTCCTTTCTTCAAAAAAGTCAAGCAAAATGACCAAAAATAAGGAAATATAAAAACTTCATGATCTCCCTGATATGAGGAAGTGGAGATGCAAAGGGGGTGGGAGTTTAGGTGGTAGGAAAAGTAAAAATGAAAGAAGATGGGATCGGGAGGGAGAAAAACCAAAAGAGACTCTTAATGTCATAAAACAAACTGAGGGGGGTGGGGGGAAGAGGGGTTGGGTGAGGGTGGTGGGGTTACATCATATGTTTAAATAAAGCTTAAATAAAGTAAAAAAAAAAAAAAAAAACTTGATGATAACTTTCTAAAAGAAACCGGGAATTCTGGTCCTCACCAAAATTGAAGTCAATTATACTAGATGTGAATAAACTGTAGTATACAATATGGAATCAAGAGGGTCATCATTAAACTATCATTGCAAGAAGTTGTAACATCTAATCAATTCCTTTCTTACTAAGGAAAACCATTCAATTATAGTCATACTCCCTATATTAACCACTCAGTGTGGTTAAAAATTAAGTAGTCTTTCAATATCATTCTCAATTATTTTACACTATCCTAAAAACAATGTTTATCTTAACAAAAATGTTAAGAAAAGGTTTGGCCCAAAATCCACATGGTGAAAGACTGAGAATATGAAAATAAAGTAACCCAACTTGTCTTAGGGCAGATAATGTGGTAATATGTCTCAGGAGCCTTAAAAAATATTCAGATCCTCACCCTGCATATCATCTTCTAAGAATGCATCCTAAATTAATAACCCTAATTTTGAAATAAGATAATTTGAGAGCAAATATGTTTACTAATGTTTTACTTATAATAGTGAAAACTGAATACAACCTACATGACAAAGGACAGTGGTTCTATAAACTGAAGTATATCCAATGAGTAGGTCATGGTATACTGCATAAGAGCATGAAAATGTATATGCATATGTCAAGTTTTAAAAAGATATAAAAATATACATTCAGAATGCAATATAAGTAATATAATGTAAAAAAATTATGGAAAATAGACAAAGGAATTATACAAAAATACAATCAAGGAGTGAGTTTTTGAGAGATTTTCTATTCTTTCTATGTGTAAGTATTTACATTTTTTGTAATGATGATTACTTGGAAAATTATAAACCTTTTTTAAAAACAAAGAAGGGGGACGCCTGGGTGGCTCAGTTGGTTAAGCGGCTGCCTTCGGCTCAGGTCATGATCCCAGCATCCTGCGATCGAGTCCCACATTGGGCTCCTTGCTCAGCAGTAAGCCTGCTTCTCCCTCTGCCTCTGCCTGCCACTCTGCCGGTGCTTGCTCCTGCGCTCTCTCTCTGTCTGACAAAATAAATAAATAAAATCTTTAAAAACAAAGAAGGAAAGGTCACATTCAGTTCTAGTAATAGAGAATTCGGTCATTTGAACCAATCCTTTTACTGTGAACTATAGAAACACAGAATGAAATATAAAAACACCTTCTTAAAGGCATTTGAGACTTAACAATATAATGAAGAATAACTAAGCTAAGGTCTCGGAAAATAAGAAAATGCAGAGAAGTAAACTTTTTCCTTTGGGTTTACCTTTGCCTTAGGACAGATTCCAGAAGAGCTGCTGAGAGCAAAGCAGCACTGCTGACAGTTTCCACAGGGGGAACAAAACTTGGAGCTCAGACCTGCTGTGTAGGAACTCAGATAAATTCCTACAGGTTGGGGTTGGGATCCCAAAGACTGGCATCAAATACATAAGGGAAAATTGTAAGTAAGCCAGACCTCACAAGGACTGAAACTCATCTTTAAGCCTTCCAGATGGCCAAGAAAAAAATCTCAATTCCTAAAATTGGATTAAGGCGATCCTAGATGACTAGTACCTTCAGGCCCCTGGCAAAAGCAAACCCTCTCTGGACAAAGAGATCTTTATCCTAGACTTCAAAATATTAACACAAATACTTTTTCAATACGAAGACTAGATGTAGTCCAACATACCCAGGCATACAGGGATGTGAGACCATAGAAAGAAAACCCAGCAAAACAAAAGAATAAAGATCTATAAGGGCTCTAGATATTAGAATTTTTAGACACAGTTTTTAAAATGCATCTGCTTACTATGGTCAAGGGCCCAAAAGACAATATTATATTTTCAGCAGAAAGTTAGACACTGAAAAATACAGAGCACATTAGCAGATTTTAAACAATAGCCAAAATTATGACTTAACAGAGTTAATAACTTGTTAGGCATAATCAAACAAAAATTAGCAAACTGAAAAATAAATCAAAAGAAAATAAGTGAATAAAGGATAGAAAGACAAAAGAATAAGAGAAAGTAAGAGATTTAGAGAATACATATATATTTAGTTGATGTCCCAGAAAGAAAGAAGAAAATAGGACAGAAGCAATATTTAAGATAAAATGATAAAAATTTCCCCAAATTGATGAAAGATATTAATCCACAGATTTAAAAGCCCTGTTCAAAAACAAAACAGAACAAAACAAATCCAAAGGAAAACTCAGGATTCTTGCTGATTCAGCTTTTATACCAAAGAGCTATATGACCTTGAGCAAGACCTTTAAATCTCCCTGGATATCTGTTTCATCATTTGTAAAAACAAAGACACTGGATTACATAATTTCTTTTTTTTTTTTTAAGATTTATTTATTTATTTATTTGACAGACAGAGATCACAAGTAGGCAGAGAGGCAGGCAGAGAGAGAGGAGGAAGCAGGCTCCCTGCTAGACAGAGAGCCCGATGCGGGGCTCAGTCCCAGGACTCTGGGATCATGACCTGAGCCAAAGGCAGAGGCTTTAACCCACTGAGCCACCCAGGGGCCCCTGGATTACATAATTTCTAAGAATTTATCAAGTATGTTTCTAAGAACAGCTATTATTATCAATAATACGTTTTGTTATATTGTGATCTTCTGACATTTCAAAAACCATATACAAAAACATAACCCATATCAACCCACAATGTTATAAGTCTATATTTCTACTAGGCTATAAAATCCTACTATAAGATGTCCTTTAAGTTGTTCAACAAAACCAGGATGTTTTCTCTTAAAGAATATTATTTAAATGTCTATCTACCATCTGATACCCAAGATGAGCAGGTAGTAATTCCTGGCCTTTGAGTAATATGTACTGGATTATTTATTATATTACTGTCAATTAATTATGAATTATGAATTATGCTAAGTTACACAGAATAAGTAAGTTTCAGTGAAAGAAATCCCTAAATATGTCAAATAATATAACTAACAGCATAAATATAATAATAAAAAATAAAAATCATTATTAAAATTTTCAAATGTATCTAAATTCTATCAACTTAAATATAAAATTATATTCTCCCAGCCAAATTATTTAAAACAACTTCTACAATCCCTAGATTATCTTTTTTATTTTTATTTATTCTTTTAAATTCAAGTATAATTAACATGCAGTATAATATTGGTTTTAGGTGTACTATCATCTCTTTTTTTAAAAAAAAAGAAGGAAACAAAAGAAAAAATAGGCAGAAACCACAAATAAGGATATTAATATTCCACTTACATACCATAGACAACATGGCTTTTTTTTAATATTTTTTTTATTTATTTATTAGAGAGAGAGAGAGAGCAGGAGAGCATGAGCTCAGGCAGACAGAGTGGTAGGCAGAGGCAGAGGGAGAAGCAGGCTCCCTGCCAAGCAAGGAACCCGATGTGGGACTCAATCCCAGGATGCGGGGATCATGACCTGAGCCGAAGGCAGCGGCTTAACCAACTGAGCCACCCAGGCGTCCCAACATGGCTTTTTTTAATGTGTCTATTTAAATAAGAAATGTGCATGAACGAGAGATAAGAAACAATATTTCTATTGCCATTAATGAAGGCTGAACAACTTTTCCACCAAACTAGTTTTATATTTACTGATCCTTTATAATCACTTCTTAGAGCACTTGTAAATATGAAACTTATTATATATTACATTATAAATTTGGAGAATGTACTAGAATTTCCTAAATTGATAACTCAAAGTTTATTTAGTAAGAGTTTTTTTAATTAGGAAAAATAGAAATCCTATCTGATTCCTAATATTTAATGAAATGCAAATTGAATGCTTCTCCTTGTAAAACATCAGAAGGGTCAATGAGTAAGTTATTCTCTAATATTCTGATTCATGCTGTGAATTTTAAATTCTAATTCCATAGTTCATTTCTTTCTCCTCACCACTGTCAATGGCTGCTCAGCCCTTCCCTAGAATAAGGTTCATTTTCTTTGGTGATAAAGGAATGGATGTGGCTTTTGCTAGCTTTCCTGAAGCAATG
Organism: Taxidea taxus jeffersonii; assembly: GCA_003697995.1. Taxonomy (NCBI): domain Eukaryota; kingdom Metazoa; phylum Chordata; class Mammalia; order Carnivora; family Mustelidae; genus Taxidea; species Taxidea taxus. The sequence continues at coordinate 131,328 of ML102368.1, read as the reverse complement.
CACTTGCCATTTCCATTTGAGGTCCCGTAGGTCTAAATAATCATGCAAATTTTCAAAAAATTAAAAAGCTCTGCAAAATATTTAGAGTAAGTTCAAGAAAATTAGGTTATATTGAGATAATATTAACATGGTGGAGCAGGAAGGAGCATTGAAACCAAGCAGATACACAGGGGTACAGTCTTTTTTTCCCTTATAAATGTCTTTATTATGTGTGTGTTCTTTAATATTTTATTTATTTATTTATTTGACAGAGATCACAAGTAAGCAGAGAGAGAGGAGGAAGCAGGCTCCCCGCAGAGCAGAGAGCCTGATGTGGGGCTCGATCCCAGGACCCTGGGATCATGACCCAAGCCGAAGGCAGAGGCTTTAACCCACTGAGCCACCCAGGCGCCCCTTTATTATGTGTGTTTTTAAATCACTCTATAAATGAAAAAAATCACTCTATAAATGCATTACACAATGGCTGTCATATCCATTCCCTGAAATAACACTGTTTTCTACATAGCAAGCAGTTAGTATTCTGATAATCACCTTCTTACCTCTTTTTAAACACTTCTCTTCATGTACTACAGAAAGCCTATCACATCCATTCCATGAAATAACACTATTCTAGGAAAGCAACAGGAACATGCTTATAACCACCTTTATTACATGTGATTTTATACACTAATTTACATGCAATATAGAATATCTATCACATCTATTCAAGGCTAGGATCTTTTAAAGTCATTAGTGTAGAATATGGTTTACAAAGAAATATCATCTGTGAAAACTCCTGCATGATCAGAAATGTGAGAAATTGATTCAATAAATGAAAACCCCACACAGTTGTGATGCAATTCTAATTATGCACTTCGCCCTAGCTGGTTGAGAGGAAACATCTCTGAGTAATGCACTTAAAGAAAAAAAGTTAAGGGTAAGTCCTTGTGACTAAGAATATTTTACATGTAAGAATGAATAATAACAAATTCAAAGCACTACAGGCAAAACCTACAAAATAATCTGTACATGAAAGTTGTGGAGCTCTGTAAGTGGCCCAAACTCCTTGTTCCTCAGGAGGAGGCTGGGGATCAAAGATTCCCTCCTGATTGTAAGGCACTATGCTGGTGGTGGGTTTATGGGAAGACATTCCTACCCATTTCAATTCAGTATTTTCTCAAGCAGTCAACATGTAGGAGTCACTCAAATAGTCTGTATTTCTCTCAAAGGTAATTGAGCTGGTAGTATGCCCTAGGAGGAGGGAGATCCAGGAGTCTTCTACGTCGCCATATTGGTGATGTCCCTCATTCATTTTTTTATCCATCTTACCACCCAATAGAGTTCATGAAAATAGTAGGGGCTCAATAAACATTTATTTAATTGCAGTAAAAGAATATTATAAAATGTACTCAAAATAGAACTTCCATAATGGAAAAATCCAACTGGTGATTACCAAATAATCTTCAGATCTTATTGATGTAACTGTCAAAAAGAAATAGCTGAAGATACACAAATATAAGCCAGGTTCCTAGAAAAATCATTTGCATGAAGACTTCCTTCCCCAACATTGCTGAATAAAACACTGCTGTATTTTGGAAAACTGACATCTGACAAACTCATTTTTTTAAATTTATGTAGAGTCTTAGGAAAAATAGTATACACAGGAATTATATATAGAACAGTACACTCAAATAGTTGCTACTATCAAAATACTGAGTGGTTGATAATAGAGTATTTGGACTGTTAACATCTTTGAACTGTGTTTTATGGGCTAAGAATGGGTAAGTAAATTGTTTATGGACAATAGAATGGCCAAATCCACTATCTAGAAGGAATGCCCTGAATTTTAACCTCAACTGTTATAAATATGCCTTATCAAGAGACATTATTTCTTGCACTATAGGGTTTTACTTTTTCTGGTGGACTTTGCAACATGAAGTTTTCATAAAAGTCTCTGTGAAGAAGTTATAAGAAGCTGACTATGAAAGTTTTGAAGTATATCAGGAAGTAATGGTAATATTAAAACAGTAGTGCTTTCTGAAATAAGTCAGTCAGAAAGGGACAATTATCATATGATCTTACTGATTTGAGGAATTTGAGAAACAAGAGAGAGGATGGGAGGGAAAAATGGAACAAGACAAAACCAGAGAGAGAGACAAAACTTAAGAGACTCTTGGTCTCAGGAAACAAACTGAGAGTTGCTGGTGTGGAGGGGGATGGGATGGATGGGGTGACAGGGTGATGGACACTAGGGAGGGTATTTGCTATGATGAGTGCTGTGAATTGTGTAAGACTGATGAATCACAGGCCTGTACCCCTGAAACATATAATACATTATATGTTAATTTTTGAAAAAAAAAAAAACAGTAGTGCTTTCAATGAGCTGTGACAAAGTGAAAAATCTTTTGTTAGTAATTACTGAAGTGAAACTAAAATCCAAAGAGGAAGAGTCCTCTTACTTAATTTTAATTTTAACTTTTTTTTAATTATTGCTTTAATATATTCTATGCTATGGGGCACCTGGGTGGCTCAGATGGTTAAGTATCTGACTCTTGATTTCCACTCAGGTCATGATCTCAGGGTTGTGAGATCAAGTCCCACATTGGGGTTTGATGCCCAGTAAGGAGCCTGCTTAAGATGCTCTCTCCCTCCTCTACCCCTTCCCCTCCCTTTCTAAATATATATATATTATATTATATATACATAATATGTAAATAAAAATATATTACATATCTCTTCTATGCTAATTTGTAAACCTTGGAGAGTATCAAAATCACCCCAAGAGACTATTAGAACACAGATTGCCGGACCCTATTCCCAGAATTTCTGGTACAGTACATCTCAGGAAGGACCCTAGAATCTGCATTTCTGACAAGTTTCCTGGTAATGTTCATACTACTAGTTAGGGACCACACTTTGAGAACCACTGTTCTGTATTCTTGTTACCAATTATAGGAGGGTAATTTTCTGAAGTATTTTCTAAACTAGGAACATTGAGAAAGAATCCATATTTCTTTTACACAGGACATTTGTTTTAATTGGTGTAAAACACCTATTTATATATTTCCAATTCTATCATAATATGCCCAAATAAGATCTTTATTATTTCATAAAAACTGTGATAAATTCTAGCATAAGTGAATAATCCTTTGGTAAATAAAGAGTCATGTGGTAGAGCCTTTGGTGGAAGGAAGTGTACTTTAATTGCTTTTATTACCCACAGAACTTCATACATTTGTGGACACATAGTAAGTGCTCAACAAATACAGGTTGACTAACCAATAATTCCATTTTGTATGTAATATACAAACCTAGGTTTTTATAAATCTAGTTCATTTTCCTAAAAATTTTTTTCCATATCCATTATATGGAAGGTCTTAACCTCCAAAGTCATCTCTAACCCTCATCTCCTGTATCCAGCCCCCTTTTTCTCCTCCTACGTTTACCTTCACTTCAACCACATCAAAATCTTAAGTTCCTTGACCCCTCCACATTCTCACATCTTTCAGTTTCCCTTGTCTTCAGGTCCTCCATTCCAGCTCCATGATGAATTATCTCGATCATTCCCCCAACATTTTTCACAACTATCTTGTCTTTTTGCCACATCCTTTCAGCAAAAGCCCCATCCTGGATCACACCAGTGATCCAGTGTTGCCATTTCTGCTTCAGTCCATCTGAGGGAGAAAAATGATAGGTCCAGGCATACTGGTTCTGCATGGTTTTAACTTCCCATCTCTACTGAGTACTCAATCCTACCAGACCATTCCACACAGAAAAGGCTGCCTTTGCTGTTCTCCTGAACAGTGATTGCACACCTCAACCTCCCTCTCCAAACTCCCTCTCCCCACCCCCAACTCAGAAAATGACTTTGTCTCTCACTTCACTGAAAAAACTGAAGCTTTAAGTCAGCTTCTCTCTCAGCTTCCTCCACTTTCTTTCATACTCCTTTTTTATAGAGCAAAGATATTCTTTTTGAGTTCTGTAGTAGCCAGCCTCTAAGCTGGACCCCAGGGATCCCTACAGCATGGTATTCATACTCATGTATAGTCTCCCCCCACAATGGACCAGGATTAATCTGTGTGAACTGAATATGACAGAAAGGATGGTAGGTGACAGTATTACTCCAACATGAGGTTATAAAGGAAGACACTGCAACTTTAGTCTTGGGTTTCTTCTTCCATGCTCTCTCTTAGATTACTTACTCTGGGTGAAACCTTGACATAAGCAGCAGTGTGGGAAGGCTCAGGGGATGAGGAACTTCTTCTTCTTGTCAACCATTTGAAGACAGCTATTCCAGCTCCAGTCAAGCCTTCAGAGGTTGTAGCTCTGGCATATAGCTTGACTGCAACCTCCCAAGAGACTTGGAGCCAGAACTACCCAGCTAAGCATCTCCCAGATTCCTGACCCTCAGAAATTGTGTAAGGTAATAAATATTTGTCATTTCAAGCTACTAAGTTTCAGGGTAATTTGTTACACAGCAACAGATAGCTAGCACAGAGTTTGAGACTAAACTACCCTCCTCTTCTTCAGAGGCATCATTTAGTCATCTCTTTCACCGTATGCTTCAAGCCATCCTATTCTGTCTGCTTCCCTTTGCTCAAGTCTCCTTTCTCTTTCAAAAATAAATAAATTAATCAATTAATTAATTTAAAAAAGCAAAAAACTTCCTTTGTCCCTTATGACCTCTCATGTTTCCCCCTACTTCTGCCCTCCTCTTCATATCAAATTCCCAAAAGTAATGACTGGCTACCCACAATTTCTAACTACCACTAACTCCTCCACCCTCAGTAGTCTGCTGTTCACTTGCCCAACTTCACTAAAATTCCTCCCAGAGGTTTTCAGTGAGCTCCATGTTGCCAAGGCCAATAGCTACGTTAAGGAGTTTGGATCTTATTCTAAGATAGTGAGAAACAGACAAGTTGTGGCCAACTACAGTGGTTAGAAGCACAAACTCCGGAGCCAGACTGCCTGGGAAATAGGAAGAACAGTTAGAGGAGGGTTGTGTAGTGGTCGGGAGAGAAGTGATGATGACTTACTTACTCCAAGGTTGTGGCAGAGGAGCTGGAAAGAAAGACCAAGACTCAGAATATAGTTTCAGAGATTAAATAGAACTTGCTGAAAGATTGCTTAGGGGAGAAGAGGGAAAGAATGAAATGGAACATGACTTTTAAGTTCAAGGCTTGAGTAACTGGTTAATAGGTGATGACTCTATTAAAATGTAAGATTTGGGGAGAATAGGTTGGGGGGAAACAGTACAGATGAAGAGTTTTGGCATTATGTTTGAGATGTTTAGCAGTCATCCAAATGGAGATATCATGAAATAAAATGGAATGTGTGGTATAATATACTGACCACTAGTAATTCCCATCCATTTTTTAAATATGACAAGTGACTTAAAAAAAATCAGAAACTGCTCATTATTTGCATATTTCAGCAACTGTACAGAAACTACTTCCCATAGTTCAGCAGTTCTTAAAATCCTCATTTACAGAGTTTAGTTCATATTTCTTGAAATTAAGCCTCAACTAAGGTTTTAATATTACATGAGCAATCAGACACAGCGACAGAGTTCAAAATCAGTGACTTGCAGAAGCAAAGTCTGCAGGGATTTTAGACTTCTGATTAAAATATATAGACCCCACATAATTTAGGGTTAAGTTTATCTTACGTTCTCATCCTATAACTTTAGCCCCAGAGGAGAAACAAGACCCAGCATATTAAGCATCCATCAAGGAGTCTGAATACCAAGATCTAATTTGAGTAAGACTTTTATTAAGTCACCATGTCCTAAGCTCTCTCTTTCAGTATTAGAAAAGCAAGCACGGGCATCTGGGTGGCTCAGTGGGTTAAGCCTCTGCCTTCGGCTCAGGTCATGATCTCAGGGTCCTGGGATCGAGCCCCACATCGGGCTCTCTGCTCAGCGGGGAGCCTGCCTCCTCCTCTCTGTCTGCCTGCCTCTCTGCCTACTTGTTGATCTCTGTCTGTCAAATAAATAAATAAAATCTTTAAAAAAAAGAAGAAGAAGAAAAGCAAGCACAGTAAAAATGGAAGAAATAAGTTAAAATAATACATAAGGCTAGGAGGAATAACAATAAGAACTACTCAAAGAAATAGCAAAAGTAAATAATTGTTTAGATTAGAATGATCAGAAATTCATTTAAAAATATCAAAAATTTTATTGATAATAAATGAATACATAGCTAATACAGAGTCAGTGAACCAGTCTCAGCAGAGGCTTACATGAGAAAAGTACCTGATCAATTAGAACAGCAATAATATGACAGTAACCCTGTATTTTTACATTGATTTGCTTTCCACTTTGCTATACATCATTTCATGCTACATGGCTATCCAATCTGAGGGATTCAGTCATTCAGCACACATTAATGATCACCTTCTTTGTGGCAGGTACAGCCTAAGGCATTGAAATTGAAGACCCAGTCCTTGTTCACAGAGATTATATTCAATGCAATAATATTATCAGTGATGGGGTAACTTAGCAAGATCAAAAGTGCTCCCGCCTCATCCTGCAGTATGGAATATGGGGGTAAGGAAAATTGCATGCTCATATGTCCCAATAAAATGATGTTTGCACTGAGAATTGATAGTGAGTAGCAGTTAGATTCTCAGGAACCAAAAGAAGAATGTCTCTGACTCAAGAAATACCATATGTGGAAGAGATGGCTCCAAGATCTAGCAAGACACTGCTGGAAGGTTTGCATATAATTTAGCTTGATGGAAGCATAGGATGGGTCTAGGGGAGCAGATGAAGAAGATAAAGAGGAGGAAAAGGAAGGTCATCACAGTCATTCCATGGCAAATGAAGGAGCTGAACTCTGACTAAACATCACAGGATGCAATGAAAGTGTTTAGTAAAAAAGGTAACATGAGCAGACCTCCATTTTAGATACACTTCTTTGTCCATTTTGGAGAAGGTGGATTCAACAACTTGAGACTCTAGAGGCAGGGAACCTTTTCTTATGATTATCATAGAACCTATGCCCTGTCACCTTAGAAAAGACACTTGGGTTTTCACTTAGATCTCATTTACTCATATTACAGATTTACTTAAAAGAACTTGAATATATGGTTTTCTAGACCACAAAAGATTAGAAATAGCAAATTAGCAGAAGATCAAGGGATATTGCTCTAAATTCAAAAGTGTAACAGTGCAATAAGGGAAAGCAAAAAAAAAAACCTACGTGAATGAAAGCACAGTAGCTTAGAGTCATTCAGCAAAGAGGCTCCCAAGCTTCAGCAGGGAGACCTTATTTTACAATATGTTGTTTATGATGATAATTCAATACATTTTTACTGAGTACCTTCTATCTACTGAGCACTGTGTCCCCACAGACAAAAGAATAAATTAACCAGGAATCTGTAAAATACAGGTTTGGAAAATTTCTGTTAAAAATGATTTTTTAAACCCTTTATTTGGATACTGAGCTTAGGCAGAATACCTCATTCCCCTACAATGAAGCTCTGTAAAATGACTTTCTTTCTATTTTTCTTTCAAGATCTTTTAATAAACTATGGTTAATTTGAATAGAGACTACCTCTCAAGAAAAAAAAATATGAAGAAAAAAGTCAGATATAACATAACCCATACACCATCATTCACAACTGTGTGATTGAGGCAAGTCACTTACATGGAATCTTATTTTCCTCACCAATGAAATGGGGATAACACTATCCATCAAAGTGTTACTGTGACATTCAAGTAGGTAGCAAATAAGAGAGGACTTTCAAATTATAAAGCACTATGTAACTATAAGGTAAGAATAGAACTTTTATTCCCACTTCATCTCATCAAGAACATCACCCCAGGCCTACCATTGCTTGGTAATTCTGTGTTATGCTGCTGTTTCCTCATCATCACCAACCCTCACAACTGCTGTCAGATCCTTTGCCATGGGTGGCACAGCCCCTTCTCCAGTCATCTTGACATGCCACCACCACCCAGAGACAGCTACAGTGTCATAGAGTTGGGGATGGTGATGCAGGGTGCAGATGGGTGGTAGGAAACCTTCTAGTCATAAGTAATTTGCTTTCATGTTTTACTTAGTTGATAGAGACTAATCTTTATTAATGCAGGTAAATGTTGGTTATGAGTGTCTCAACTCTCAAAATATTGTGCTAAAGCAAGACATTTAAACTGAGACCTGCAATCTGAGCATTCACCATTATAAGTCAGAATTCATATTTTGATATTATAGATTATGTCTCTTTGCTTCCTTCTTCTTGTATTTCTTTCTCCCCTCTTCCATTCTTATTCCCAGTTAATGAGTCCATGAAGGAATTTATTTTAGTAAATCATTTATTGTACACAATACCATTAAATAACTGTATTATGAAATAAGCATTTTTTAAATTGTATTATTCACTGAGGATAATGCTTATGATACAAATATTTACCTCTCTCTCTTTTTTCCCTTTGCCTCTTTTGTTTAAATTACACATATGAGTGAAATCATATGATATTTGTCTTTCTCTAACTTATTTCACTTAGCATAGTACTCACTAGCTCCATCCATGTCATTGCAAATGGCAAGATTTCATTCTTTTTGTGGCTGAGTAATATTCCATTGTATATATAAATATACACCACATCTTTATCCATTCATTAGTTGATGGACACTTGGGTTGCTTCCATAGTTTGGCAGTTGTAGATAATATTGCTATAAACATTTGGGCACATGTATCCTTTTGAATTATTATTTTGCACTCTTAGGATAAATATCTCATGGTGTAGTTGCTGGTTGGTAGGCTAGTTCTATTTTTAACTTTTTGAGGAACTTCTATACTGTTTCCCTTAGTGACTGCACCACATTGCATGCCCACCAACAGTGCAAGGGAGTTCCCTTTTCTCCACATCCTCACCAACACCTTTTGTTTCTTAGTTTTTGATTTTAGCCATTCTGAAGGGTGTGAGGTGATGCTCATTATAGTTTTGATTGCATTTCCATAATTATCAGTGATGTTGAGCATCTTTTCATGTGTCTGTTGGTTATCTATGTCTTCTTTGGGAAAATGTTTATTCAGGTCTTCTGCCCATTTTTTAATTGGACTGTTCATTTTTGGGATGTTGAGTTTCATAAGTTATATATTTTGGTTACTAACCCTTTATCAGATATGTCATTTGCAAATCTTCTCCCATTCTATAGGTTGCCTTTTAGTTTTGTTGATTGTTTCCTTCACTGTGTAGAAGATTTTTATTTTGATGAAGTCCTAATAGTTTGTTTTTGATTTTGTTTCTTTTCCATCAAGAGACACATCTAGGGCACCTGGATGGCTCAGTGGGTTAAAGCCTCTGCCTTCAGCTCAGGTCATGATCTCAGGGTCCTGGGATCAAGCCCCACATCGGGCTCTCTTCTCTGTGGGGAGCCTGCTTCCTCCTCTCTCTCTGCCTGCCTCTCTGCCTACTTGTGATCTCTGTCTGTCAAATAAATAAATAGAATCTTTAAAAAAAAAAAGAGAGAGACACATCTAGTAAGAATTTGCTGTGACCAATGCCAAAAAGTTTACTGCTTGTGCTCTCCTCTAGGATTTTGATGGTCTCCTCTCTCACATTTGGGTCTTTCATCCATTTTGAATTTATTTTTGTGAACAGTGTAGGGAAGTAGTCCAGTTTCATTCTTCTGCATGTTGCTGTCCAGTTTTCCCAACACCATTTGTTGAAAAGACTGTCTTTTTTTTCCCTTTTGGATAGTCTTTCCTGCTTTGTTGAAGATTAATTGACTATGTTGAAGATTAATTAAAGATTAATATAGTTGTGGGTTCATTTCTGGGTTTTCTATTCCATTCTATTGACCAAGATTGTCTATTTTTGTGCCAGTACCATACCGTTTTGATTACTTTAGTTTTGTAATATAACTTGAAGTTTGGAATTGTGATGCCTCCAGCTTTGCTTTACTTTTTCAAAGTTCCTTTGGCTATTTGGGGGTTTTTGTGGTTCCATACAAGCTTTAGAATTATTTATTCTAGCTCTGTGGAAAATACTCTTGCTGTTTTGGGAGAAATACTCTCAACAAAATACTCTTGATGGAATTTCCAGTTGGGGGTCTTTTGTTTTTTGTTTGTTGTTTGTTGTTTTGTTGTTGGGGTTTTTGTTTGTTTGTTTGTTTTCTTGTTTTAGTTTTTACTTGAATTCCAATTAGTTAATACACCATATAATATTAGCTTCAGGTGTATAATTTATTGATTCAACACTTACGTACAAAGGAGTGTACTTGTGATGAGCTGTTAGTGTTTTGATAGGAATTACATTAAATGTTTAGACTGCTTTGGGTAATATAGACATTTTAACAATATCTGTTCTTCTAATCCATCAGCATGGAGTGTCTTTCATTTTGTTGTGTCATCTTCAATTTCTTTCATCAGTGTTTTATTTAAAGTTTTCACAATCCTGGTCTTTCACCTCTTTGGTTAGGTTTATTCCTAGGTATCTTATTATTTTTGGTGCAGTTGTAAATGGGTTTGAGTCCTTAATTTTGCTTTCTGCTGCTTCATTATTTATGTATAGAAATTCAACAGATTTCTGTATGCTGATTTTGTATCTGTATTTTGACATCTGTATTCTGAGACTTTACTGAATTCATGTGTCAATTCTAACAGTTTCTTGGTGGAATCTTTCAGGTTTTATATAGTTATAGTTGTAGTGATATAGTTACATATATATAGATGTATATCATGTCATCTGCAAATAATGAAAGTTTTACTTCTTCCTGACCAATGTGAATGGCTTTTATTTCTTTTTGTATGATTGCTGTAGTTAGGAGTTCCACTGCTGTGTTAAGTCACAGTGGTGAGAGTGGACATTCCTGTCTTATTCCTGACCATAGAGAAAAAGATTTCAGTTTTTCCTGGTTTATGATGATATTAGCTATGGGTTATTCATATAGGGCCTTTGTTATGTTTGGTTTTTTTATTTAAGATTTTGTTTATTTTTTCATGAGAGACAGAAAGAGGCAGAGGGAGAAGCAGGCTCTTCACTGAGCAAGGAACCCCATGCAGGACTTGATCCCAGGACTCTAGGATCATGACCCAAGCTGAAGGCAGATGCTTAACCATCTGAGCCACCCAGGCACCCCTAGGGCCTTTGTTATGTTAAACCTACCTTGTTGGGGGGTTTTATCATGAAAGGATGCTGTACCTTGTCAAATGCTTTTTCTGCATCTAATAAAATGATCATATACTTCTTATTCTTTCTTTTATTAACGTGGTATATCATGCTGACTGATTTATGAATATTGAACCATCCTTGTAACCCAGGTATAAATCCTTCTTTATCATGGTGAATGATTTTTTTAATGTATTACTGGAATTGGTTTGCTAATATTTTATTGAGAAATTTTGCATCTGTGTTCACTGGGAATATGGGCCTACAGTTCTCTTTCTTAGTGGAGTCTTTATCTGGTCTCATAGAATGAATTTGAAGTTTCCTTCCTTTTGTATTTTTTGGAATAGTTTGAGAAGAATAGGTATTAATGCTTCTTTAAAAGTTTGGGAGCATTTCATCATGAAATCTGTGGTCCTGGACTTTTGTTTGTTAGGAGGTTTTTTATTATGGATTCAATTTCTTTGCAGTTTATCAGTCTGTTCAAGTTTTCTATTTCTTCCTGTTTCAGTTTTGGTGATTTATATGTTTCTAGGAATTTATCTATTTCTTCCAGATTGTTCAATTTGTTGGCATGTAGTTTTTCATAATAATCTCTTATAATTGGTTGTATTTCTGTGGTGTTGGTTGTTATTTCTACTCTCTCATTCATCATTTTATTTATTTGGGTCTTTTCTCTATTATTTTTGGTAAGTCTGGGTAGAGGGTTATCAATTTTATTAATTTTTTCAAAGAGCAATTTCCTGGTTTCATTGATCTGTTCTATTGGCTTTTTAGTTCTTATATCATTTATTTCTGCTCTAATCTTTATTATTTACTTCCTTCTGTTGGCTTTAGGCTTCATTTGTTGTTCTTTTTCTAGCTCCTTTAGGTGTAAGGTTAGGTTGTTTATTTGAAATTTTTCTTGCTTCTTGAGGTAGGCCTGTATTGCTATATATTTTCCTCTTAAGACTAACTTTGCTGCATTCCAAAGGTTTTGGACCAATGTGTTTTCATTTTCATTTTTTCCATTTTTTTTTAATTTATTCTTTGATTTCCTGGCTGACCCATTCATTGTTTAGTAGCATGTTGTTGAACCTCCATGTTTTGTGGTCTTTCCAGATTTTTTCTTGCAATTGACTTATGATTTCATAGCATTGTGATCAGAAAGGGTGCATGGTATGACTTCAATCCTTTTGTATTTGTTGAGGCCTGTTTTGTGACCTAATATGTGATCTATTCTGGAGAATGTTCCATGTGCTGTTGAAAATAATGTGTATTCTGCTGTTTTAGGATGGAATGTTGTGAATATATCTGTGACACACATTTGGTCCAATGTGTCATTCAAAACTATTGTTTCCTTGTTAATTTTCTGATGAGATGATCTGTCCATGTGGGGTGTCAAAGTTCCCTACTATTATTGTATTATTATCAATTAGTTCCTTTGTGTTTGATATTGTTTTATATATTTGGGTGCTCCACTGTTGGGTGCATAAATATTTATAATTGTTATATCTTCTTGTTGGATTGCTAATGTTAATATTGATACAGACGAAGCACTAATAAGGATAACAAGGAATATTATAATAATTAACGGGGAAAATCCTGAACTAATAAGTATCTAACATCACATCCTTTTAAACTATTGCTTGTAGAAAGTAATACATGAGCAGAAAGGTTTAAAACAACTATAGAAGATTAAAACAGCAAAGAAAACTACTTGAACTAATAGATCTATAAAGAGTCTTTAATCTGCAGATAGCAAATATATATATTTTTTCAATATATATTTTTCAGGTATACATGATACAGATACATGAATTGACCAAGTAACAAAAATCTAAAGAGGTGTTAACTAAGTCTAAAGAACTGATGATAGGGGGGAAAATGATCTGGAGAGTGTTCAGATGGTGTTCACTCATGCATCTTTATGATGCCATAAAACCTGCAAACTACTTAAATGTCCAAAAATTGGAGAATGAATAAAGTGTGATAGATAAATAGATAATGGAATACTACAGAAGAGCTGAACTAAATTAACTAGAACTATATGTCATCCTGAATAGAACTCCAAAATATAATATTGAGTGACAAAAGCAAGAGGCTAAAGGATAAGTACAGTAAATTTATGTTTATTTATGTAAATATTGAAAACATATGAAAAGCTTTATGTATCACTTACAGCAGGATGCATAAGCCTGGAAGAACCAAAACATAAGCTGAAAGTGTGTTCACCAAAATAATAATAATTATAGCCTCTGGGAATGGAAGGATATGTTTGGGACTGGGCAGAGGCTTTGTACATATGTTCTATTTCTAGAGAGGGAGTAATATATCATGATTCCAAGTGCAGATTCAGGGCTAGACTGCCCGAGTTCAAGTCTTGATGATGACATTCTTTATGTCCCAGTTTTCTTCACTTGCAAATTTTAGTTGATAATATTTCCTACCTAATAGGGCTATTTGAGTTTAGACAAGCTAAGGCATATAAACACTAGAACCATACCTGGCACATTGTACTGGCACTCAAGAAATAAACATTAATTCGTTATTGGTTTTTGTTGAGTTTTTTTTAAGATTTCATTTATTTATTCATGAGAGACAGAGAGAGAGGCAGAGGCAGAAGGAGAAGCAGGCTCCCCAGGGAGCAGGGAGCCTGATTCGGGACTTGATCTCAGGACCCTGAGATCATGACCTGAGGTGAAGGCAAGATGCTTAACCATCTGAGCCACCCAGGCAACTTTGTTGAGATTTTTTAAAGTAGTAAATGAAAGATAAGAAATTAGAGAGAGCACATATGTACATCTCTTTGGATAAGTCTGGCTATGAAAAGCAAAAGAAAATAGTTTGCAGCTAAAGCTGTATGTGGGGTCCAGGGAGGCTTTTCAAAATGGGATATTGTTGAGTATATTTATAAACTAATGAAAATAAACCAAATGAGAGGGAAAGCACAGCAAAGAGAAGAAATAACCTAAAGGACAGAGTCTGATAGAACTAGAGGAAAAAGGGCTCACAGCACATGTGGAAAAATAAGTCCTTGGAAGGAAAAACCAACTTCCAGTATTTCAGGAAATAAGGGGAAAATGATGCAGACATGGAAGTATTTTTGTTTTCTCAATGAATTTGAGGTAAGATCTTCAGGGGAAGTTCAAGAGATGAGAAGATTTGAGTCCATGTAGCAAATGGAAGAATATGCTTACCAGCAAGAAGAGGTGGAATGGTGTGCCAGTGTGGAGCTTGCACTGAAGATGGTGATCATAGAAGTTACACTTTTTACAAACCACCTGTCATGTAGCAACCCTCAACTGTATAGGCATACACATAGCAATAGAGAAGACTCAACCTTCCTGGTGTGTGGATTTACCAGGGGATAATTTACCTATTCAATTATACACAAAATTATATGATTAAAATCATCATGGATTCCAAGTGGATGAGGAACAGGGCAATGAAGACAAAGAGGATGAAGGGATAGAAGGAAAATGGATTAAATCTCTCAGGGTCTTTGAAGAATTGTTTCCATGGTTGACTGAAGAGATAAAGAGGACATGTAAGACATTGCTCAGAAGAATGGGATGCATGGTTTTATTTTAAAATTTTGATTTTAGGGGCACCTGGGTAGCTCATTCAGTTATGCATCTTCCTTCAGCTCAGGTCATGATCCCAGGGTCCTGGGATTGAGCCCCACGTCAGGATCCCTGCTCAGTGGAAAGCCTGTTTCTACCTTTCCCTCTGCCTATTGCTCTACCTACTTGTGTTCTTTCTCTTTCTGTCAAATAAGTGAACAAAATCTTTAAAAATAAAATAAATAAAATTTTGACTTTAAAACTGGAGCAGTGGAGAGAATGCATCATTGAGTTGGAGAGAAGGAAATATTCACCAGGGTTGGGATGTACCACAGTGAGAGGAGGCCAGAGAATTGGTTAAGTCATCACAGGATGCTGAAGATACTCAAAATGAGAAGTAGATAAAACACTGTGATCAGGTTTATATTTTAGAAACATTCCTGCTACAATAAGAACAGATTGAAAGGGATAAAAACCGGAGAAAGGAAGATCTTTGCTGAAACCCTGTGAGAAGGTTCTGATTAAGATAGTGGCAGGGAAGATGGAAAGAAATTGATTTTTTTCAAGAGATGCTAAGGTAGTAGAAAAATGTGTTTTGTGGCAGGGGTTGGGAATGAGGAAGGAGGCAGGGCATCAAATCAGGTGAATGGGACAGTTGTTAGTGCCATTTTATGAAAAAGGGAGAAGAAGAGGAAAATCTGCTCTGGGGCTACCTAAACCACTAATGATAAATCACCTCATCAATACAGATATACATATATCACAGAAATGACAAAATTAATACCTAGATATTAAAATTCCAGCTAAGGTTTATAGTTTGAATGTTAATAACACGTGTCAGTGGTCTGATACCATTTCTATATAAGAGCAGATGAACAGCACAATGAAGGCTTTCAAGTCTAGAATAAAAATTAAATTATTAATAAACAAAATTGCTTTGCCTAAAGATTAAAGGACTCCCAAACATCATAAAGATTAAATATTTAAATAAGTTATTTCAATTTCTTAGTAGATGAGGCAATATCGGGTTTTTAAATTTGCATTTAAAAAAATGGTTAAAAATCATAACATCTGTGAAACTTGATTGAACGAATATTTTGGAACTCTCACTAAAAAAATTAAGATTATACTTCATAAAAGACAACTTAAATATTAAAAATATTTAACAAATGAATATATAACTTGGTTGTCTGTTCTGTTTCCTCAATAACAAGTCTATGTTCACTGTGAGCACAGGTTTTAGAAAAAAGCTGTTTTTCTAAAGGATTACTTTCATACATCTTTCATTTGCTAAATTTCAACCTCCCAAATATCAAGGAAAAGTCAACATCATAACAACCTGCATAGTAAGAATTCATTCAAATAATAACCCAATACCCATGTTAATCACTGTGATTTAATTATGGCATCTTTCTTTTTTCCAGAATATTTATAAATTATTCTTTGTGTAATCCCAAAGTACATTATTAATGCACATCAAAGGACAGTTTAGTTATAAATATTAATAACCCAGGGAAAGTAACTTTGGGCATGAAATTTCATAACACAGTTGATTTTTATCTTTAATTCCTCACATTGCTTGATTATAGATGTTTCAATTAGGCATGAGTATTGTTTTATTCTTTTTGATGGAAGGTTAGAAATTACAGCATTATAATAATCAGGTTTTTAAAAATACAACAGAATGTAATCCACAACAGTTACTGAAATTCCCATTTGGTTGTAAAATATGTTCTTCTGTAATAATTAAGTACATAATAAATTTTAGGGCTAAAGAACGGTTGTTTTATAATATTTACAAGAACTAATTTATATTACTGAGAGGAAGTAAGGAATTTTTTAACATAAATGTAATTAGAATCCACTGGACCCCTATTCTATCAGTCTTATAAAGACAGGTCTCTCTGATATAAATTTTCCAATAGTTATTAAGAAATTCAGTGCTTTCCTTCCATGCTTGTAGTATAAGTGTTTAAGGATATATGAAGTTCTCAAGGCACTTCATTTCCAAGTTTACATAACTAATTATCAGGGTAGCTATTTATAACTATTGTAGCTTCAATAACTTATAACTAATTCTCAATTATTATTTTATGTGGCTTAACTCTGAACATAAAGTATACTTTGGGAAAGTCTGCCAATAAATACTGCTTAACATCTTACCATTTGAAATGCTAGAATTTCATAAAGATGTCAAAGTCTTGAAGAGCTCTAAGAAGGCAAGAAAATAAGCTAATATGTAGTAAATAGTTCAGATAAAAAAGATTGCTGGATTCTGAATTCATTTCCCCCAAATGATTAAAAGGTGGTTAATAACAATAATAAGCATCTGAGATTGTTTTAAAATTGTTGACCATCTGTGTCATTCTTAGCATGACAGAGCAGGTGAAATGGGTTAAAGCTCATCCTAATAAACATTCACTGAGAGCTTGCAATGTACTAGGCACTACGCTAAACACTATATTATGTATGTCTTAATCAGTCCTTATAACAAACGTAGGAAGCGGGTACTGTTACTGCGCCCATTTGAGAGATAAGTTACCCAAGACTTTGTAGGAGCAGTTTGCCCATGGTCTCCAGAACTGGTCTCCAGATGGTCACGCCTGCCTGACCCTAAAGACTATGGCTCCTCAACCCCTTCCCTTTCTCTTCTCCAGGTAGGATGAAGTGGTGGTTAAGAACGCAGACTGTGCACTCTCCCAAGTCTTCTGGTAGCCAGTTTGAAAAACAAGATATGCCTTATGAATGTTAAGAAACTTAGGGAATAGGCTAAATATGACCTCACAAGTTCCTTTCCAGGTCTGATCCACTTAGTGTCAAGAAACCTGAGCCTAACATTGTGAATGCTCTTAACTTCAGAAATCTACAGTAACAGAGGAAGCCTGGCAGTCAGTGGGATGCAGTAGCCATTTTTTCACATGAGTCTTTATTTTACTTTGAGCACTTCATTTTTATTCACTTTGCTTAGAGCTTCCAATTGTCTGGTCATATCTTTGTACAGCTGGATACAAGACACCACTTCCCGAGACCCAGTGGAAACAGATCCACTTTTGCAGAAATCCATTCATCTTAAGAAGCACTAGGGATTCCTCTAGCTTCACGACTGCTACTTTTTTTCTTTCCGTCTTTGTAGAATGTTCATTAAATTTTGGAGTCAAAAAGCTGAAACAGCCTACCGAGGTAAAAATCTGCTTAACAACCCCAACTCTAGGTAAAAATACCCTCCTCAGCATCTCTGATCAATATGTCACAGACTACATTGAATCTTCAGAGAATGGGAGCCAGTCAGGGTACAGAGATGACCATGGGAACTGAGAGGAACTCTAATGGCTAGCCTCCTCATTCTAAGCCATAATCTGTTTCCCTGTTATTTCTAACCTCTGCACCCAGGCAAATCTCTCCCTTTCAACTTTTAAAGACAGCAATCACATCTCTTTTCAGTCTCAAATGCTCCAACTCATCCCCAGTTCCTCCAAACATTTCTAATTTAGCATGAATAGCAAGAAACTTCACCAGTTCTGTTGATCTATACTGTCAGTGACCTTCTTAAAATGTGTCCCACACCCCAGAACTCTTCAGAATGCCACAGACATCCTTGGGTGGCTCATTTGGTTAAGTGTCTGACTCCTGATTTCTGCTCAGGTCATGATCTCCCCATCCTGGATCTCCTGCACTGGGCTCTGTACTCAGTGCAGAATCTGCTTGTCCCTCTCCCTCCCCCTCTGCTCCTCCCCACATACACTCCTCCCCACTCATGCTCATGTGCACATGCTCTCTCTCACTCTCATATAAATAGCTAAAATCTTAAAAAAAAAAAAAAGAAAAACACAGATATCATCTCATGAGACTCAAACACAATGGAGGAAATATCTTCTTATAGTCCAGACACCATGATTACATGACTGCAACCTAAGATTCTATTGGAATTTGAGGCAGTCAAATCACACCGGTCAATCACAGAGCTCACAAAGTGCTGACCATGAATTCCTGTTTATGTGTTTACAGTTCCTTTACTACATATGTGATGTGCATTACCAATAATCTAAGCATCTCCTGCTTACAGCCAAAACTTTTATTCAAAATTTACTGTCCTGTCATTTTGCCCTATACATTAGTAACCCTTCACCTCTGTCTAACCAAAAGCTAACATATATTGAGCTCTCACTGTGAACAGAAGCTGTGCCAACCATATACACACCTGGTCTCCCAGTGTCCCCACAGGATTGGGGACCATTTCTTCAGTGAGGAAAATAAGGCTTAGAGAGATTATCTGCACAAAATTCATAGTTCGATCAGTAATTATAAATACATGGTATTCATCAGCAATATTGTTTAAAAAAGGTCTCCTTCCTTCCCATAGGCTCTGCAAGATAGTCCTGACACCAATGACCACTCCTTGCTGGGAACTTGGATCTCTTTGATTTGTGAGGCTGTGGCTCTGCTCTCTGGAGGACTCCTGTTTAATTACCTTTGTGTTTGTCCCACTTCTGGACAAGGAGGGAGACTATATTAACTTCTCCATCCAGTAAAAATAAAATCTTAAAGTGTGGATGCCGACTAAGATAGATTTCTTGATTAGGCAAAAAGTCAATGCCGTGATACTTCCTACAGATTAAAACTCAATGTCTTTGCTAATTGCAACAGACCAAATGTTTGAGAGTTTAACCATTTATGCCCAGGGCCCATGTGCTGCTTCTACCACACTGGGTTATATAATATGTAGTGGGAAGAGTATTATTTCATTTACCCTCCCCTCCTCCTGGCAAACTGCATTGATTATGAGCTAAAACCACAGGAAATATGGCATGGAATCAATAGCATGTTACACAGTGCAGTAAACAAGTCTATATTTGGGCAGATGAGCATGAATTCCCCCTTTCTTTTAGTAATAACACCCTGGTGTTCTTTCAGGGAATTTCTTCTCCTGCCTTGGGTATAGTGGGATAGGATCATTAATTAAGGGACCCAACTGGCACTAACCGTGGAGGAAGAGTGGGAGGAAGTATGACCATCGTGATCCAATTATTTGTCCCTCCCTGGAGCTTGACCCCGGAGCCCCCATTTATTCAAGCAACAACACCCTGATGAGCCCAAAGAGAAGTCCCTACTCATGAATTCCTGGAATGCCCTCAACGCTTTTCCTGCTCAGAACCTAATTTTCCAGCTTCTCCATATCCTTCCAACAAATGTTCTTCTTAACAGATTCAATGTCTGTTGCTTGTATCCAAACAACCTTGTCACATCTCCATCTCCACTGTGCCACCTCTTACAGATGTGGCCCATCTTAAGTAGCATCACATATGCTAGATCGCGTCTTCATCTGAGGAAAGAAAACAAAAATAAAACATCTCGGTCAGCTTTAGCGTTTTGCCCAACTAAAGTTAATATCACGTGACACTTACCAGCTGAGCTCACTACTTGTGTTTTGTGTTTACTTATGCAGCTCCCTATTTTATGTTTTGTGTCTACTTATGCAGTGCACCTACCACTTAGTGGGGCTCTTGGGAAAGGATACCTCCTTTCTTTGACTTACACTCCCATGAGAGCCACCCACATTTGAATTCTGAGCTCATTGCTTGTCCTTCATTCTGGAAAGGAAAGGGATGGTATGAGGGAAGAAAAGTGTAAGGCATATTCCATTGTAAGTAAAAGGGGAAGTTAAAAAAACAAACGAATAAACAAAAAACCTTACTCAGAACACTAAGAGAACAGAAATAGAAAGTAAGAAGACCTTATTTCCACTTGATGATTTAATTCTATTTCAAACTGCCTAAAGTTACTAAGTATGTCCAGAAAGGGGCACCTGGGTGGCTCAGTCAGTTAAGCTACCACTCTTAATTTTAGCTCAGGTCATGATGTCAAGGTCGTGATGTCAAGACTCCACAGGGAGTCTTCTTGCAGTTCTCTCTCTCTCTCTCCTTCCACCCCTCCCCTCATGTACTTGCTCTCTAGCTTACACTCTCTCTCAAATAAATAATTTTTTTTAATTTACAAAAAAAAATGTCTAGGCAGAATTTTTTTCTTTCAAGATAACCACTGCCTAGGTATGAAGCCCAAACAAACCTCTAAAAACAGCCTTCTAGTGGCCTTCTCATTGCCATCTAGCTCTGAGTTAGCGGGGACTTCACCCTAAATTCATGCCAAGTGAAACAATTTGTGCTGGGTGTCTTAGCCAGAGGCCAGGAAGTCCCAAAGAAGTGAGAATCTAGAATCTGTACACCTTATTTTGTGTGTGTCAGAATGTTTATATTATTTGGTGCTGTTTCCTTACTGCCGGAGAAGTGTCAAAGCCAAGAATTGATTTTATTAATTCAATGTGATCTGTTTTTCATCTTTTTCCTCAAATCCTGAAACACCTGCTGTCAGTTTATAGCTCTACTGCCGCATATGGGAAACTCTGGCCATTTATAGGATGCAAGGAAGCCTTAACCACAGTCTTATAAAATAAGTCTCATTTTTACCTACTTGAATATTTTTCTGCCTCATTCATGTACCTTCTGCAGAAATATAGCATAAACGTATTGCACTATAGTAAGGCAATTAATAATACTTGCGGCCAACAAAAGATGTAGTATGATGTTATGCTTCTTTCACCTCTAACACATTAAATTTAAAGTGTAGAAAATGAACCATGGTTGTCTTTTTATCTTTATATGACCAAAGAAACCCATAAAGATACAGAATGACAGCATTTGAAAAAGAGTTCGCATTTCCAAACCTACCTGTCATTTCAAATGGCAGATGAAACATAGAATCAGACTAGAATGGGAGCCAGCAGACAGAAGAAAGAAATTGGGAGGAAAATCTGATATCTCTCATTTCTCTAAAAAGAATGGTTGTAATATTGTATGCTCCTATTTTCATTATAAAGGAAATTAGAACAATGTGACTTCGCACACCAAAAAGGGAAGAAAGGGGAAATAAGGGGAGGGGGGTGGAGAAGTGACTGGAAAAAAAATCTGGAAAGATATTTCGCAGAAATTCCCTGAAACAAAAGACGAAAAGATGGCCCTCTCAGCAGCTGGTGCTGTTGCCACATGAACTGCTATGATTAGCATAGGTATTTACTTACGCCTCATTTTTTAACTGTCTTGGCCTACGATACTTTCCATTTTAGAGAATTGGAATAAAGTCTGAGGTTGGAACACATCAAGAGACACAGCACATTGTGTATCCTTTTCCATTATATCATTAAAAATTATAGAGACTAGCAGCTGCTCAGTCTTTTCTCCAAGACAGGAACTATTACAGCTAAAACCTGCAAACAAACAACTACAAAAAAAAAAAAAAGAGAGAGAGAGAGAGAGAGAGATTCTCACACCAAAAAAGAAAATATTTAGTGAGAATTTGGGCTCCACAGATCAAAATTCCTCTCCTAATTTTTTTGTTTGAGAAAATAAGAAAAATCACATGGAACAACTGGATACATTTTGGCCAACATATGGTGGTTCTTGGAAAAATAATCATCTTTTAGCCTTGCTCATTTCCTTCTAATGAGCACCCTCCTCATCTATGTTCAGAACATGGGCATCAATTCACTTCTCTTTCTCTTTTCCAGAGTGCATAACATTTTTTTAGAAGTTATAGTCTAATTACTGTAGCAAACCTAATTCAATATTCTATATCAAAATGTGTACTATAATAAACAGAATTGAAATGTTCATGTTTTACAGCTTGGCTTTCTTTAACTATTCAGTAACGAAACCTTTGTAAAAAAAAAAAAAGGCAATTTTAGTAACTCTTTGCATTTTATATCCCCTTCTTTTACCAGTTGTCATTTTATTCAACACTCTGATTACTCCATAAAATGGAAGTTAATTCCAAATGTATTTTTCCACCTAAAAAAGGTATAAAGTGTGTAATACAACTTTCTAAGTTTAGAGATACATAAAAACACATTAACAAGACCGTGGAGCCCATAGTAAAAGGCCTGGACTCTGGAGTTGAACAGAACTGGCATCAGATTGAAGTTCCGCCACTTACAAAAACCATGTGACAAGTCAGTAAGCTTCGCCAAGACTTTCTAGGTGAATAATTACAATAGGCAGGATAACACTTCTATTATCTAGGAGGTGTTGTAAAGCAAAGCATAAATGAGAAAATGGAGTAACGTGCTTCATAATACGCCTAGGACAAGGCAAGTGCTCAAGAAAAGGCAACAGTGGGGACGCCTGGGTGGCTCAGTTGGTTGAGCGGCTGCCTTGGGCTCAGGTCATGATCCCAGCGTCCTGGGATCGAGTCCCACATCGGGCTCCTTGCTCAGCAGTGAGCCTGCTTCTCCCTCTACCTCTGCCTGCCACTCTGTCTGCCTGTGCTCGCTCCTGCACTCTCTCTCTATCTGACAAATAAATAAATAAAATATTAAAAAAAAAAGAAAAGGCAACAGTGGGAACAGTTGTGGCAGAGCAGAACTCCTGTGGAGTCCGACCCAAGACTCTGTACCTGCTTCTGTCCCCGGCCCCACCATTGCCTGGGAATGCAGCCTTAGCTTGCTCATGTGCAGAATGAAAGAGAGAGGCACTGACATTCAGTGGATGTTTTATAAACGCTGATTATACTCTAGTACACTGTTTTGTGCCGTCTCCTCCCCCTGGCCACTCTCCCTGGGCTCTTCCCAGGCCCAGCTCCACCATTATTTTGAGATCTCAGTTCCATGTCACCTCCAAGAGGCCTTCCTCGACCACCCTATGTTAACTAGCTGCTTTCCACCACCTCCTCACAATGCACACCCACGCTTTTTCAAATCACCATGAGTTATTTCCTTCATCATGCTTTTTTATCATCTGCTTCCTTGGTTGACCAGCTTCATGAGAACAGGTATCTTTTTTGCTTTGTCACTATTTTGTTGCCAATGCTAAAACAATGTCTGGCACAGGGTAGTTGCTCAATAAATATTTATTGAATGAATAAATATCACACCCAGGTATAAGCCCAACAGAAATGAGTGCACATGTCCACGGCATATTTCCGCACTTCTATTCAGAATAGCCAAAACACCGAAGTGACCTCGGTGTTTTCAACAGGAGTCATCAACAGGAGAATGGGTACACAAACTGTTGGGATTTGGAAGCATTAGAGTACTATTCTAAGCAGGAAAGAACTGGAGCCTCTTAATTGTTATACAGAACACACATTAGTGAACTCTTCCCTTCATTCTGCATGCTTTCATAAATGCATTTCTAGAATGTTCTTCTAGATTACAAAATTATGGGCTTGATGGAGACTCAGCAGCATTGCTCCAAACCCCTTATACTGAAGTGGCATGCCCCAAATTACACAACTATTCCCAGAGCCAAGTCAAGAACCCAGGCTTCCTGACTCCTAACTCACTGCTCTTTCTAGTCATCCCTGTGCTGCTCCATGAGGTGACACAACACAGTAAAAAGAGCTCTAGAATCAAACCTTGGTTCCACCTTTGACCAGCTGTGTCATCTCTGTGTGCCCTCAACCTCTCGTAGTTTGTGTACCTCTCTCTGCATTATAGAGACACAATAGTGCCCACCTTGGAGATTCTCTGTAAGGGGAAGTAAGATAATACAAGAGAGAGTGGCATAGTAATCATTCAGTGTGCTATATCCTTTAAAAAAAACACTATATTTGATATTAAGTAAGATGGAGCTGAGTCACAGCTAACTCATGAAAGTCAGTTGTATCTTCAGACCAGAAAATTCCTCCACATTCCACTTGAAAATGAAATGTGTTTAAATATCAGTTTTTATTTCCAAGGAAATGTCCCTGCTGCTTTTAAAAGCAAATGGTATTAAGGAGGGCACGTATAGCATGGAGCACTGGGTGTGGTGCATAAACAATGAATCTTGGAACACTGAAAAAAATAAAAATTTTTAAAATAAATAAATATATAAATAGAAGCAAATGTCTTTGAATACGTTAGTAAACAGATTTCAACTGAAGAAGTTGGTTTATTTCTCTCCCAAAGTAATATATTTTCATTTTTAAAGTCCTACTGCATTACCTGTAGGTATGCGGTATTTTGAAAGTTGTCGAAATTTCTAGTGCCGTTACTTCTGTACAAAGGTAAATGGTCACATTTTATACAAAACCACTGGAATTTTAATTTTATATTTTTATCAAGATATTTGAGCTTCAACGTTTCAAAACTGAAGGCTGTTTGGTTGAGATAAATACGTTGGTTAGCAGGGAATGGGAAAGCACCTCAAAAGAGCTGCCCAAATAAAGCAGCTAGTGTATATATAATTGTCATCCAAAATCAGAAGAGCATGTTGAAGGCAGCGTCTCCCCTCACCAAATGCAGTTTTCCGTAAAATCAGACTCTATACATGGTCTCATCTCTTTGCCTTTGCAAACTGTGGAGTTTCCTTATTTTTATTAAACAATACCCAAAACTGATCGGTACTCAGGCTTTCATTACTGTGTGACCCTCTGGACCCTATAACAGGGTGTGGAAGAGGACAGTCAGAATCCCTGCCAGTAAGTCTAAAGCACATCACCAGCAGGTGTGGTCCTATGAATGAGCCACGTCAGGACATTAACACCAAGTGTTTTTCTTGTCAGAGGACGATCTGATAGTGGTGACGGCTTTATATTTCTCTGTTGTTTCTGAAAGGAAATAGGAAATATACTATTTAGATTCTAAGGCAACTAAAATAGAGGCACTTTGTGGCAGATGGGATTTTTATGAGCTGTTTGTCACCATATACCAGTCTTGTTAAGAAGCAATCGTTTTCTGCTTCATTACACTAAGATAGCTCTGTTTAGGGTTCCACTCAGCTGTGAAATGATTTTAAAACTTCTGTAAGGAGTAGAGATGGGGTTTTTTTATATAATAAAAGATTGTTAACAAAAAATGTACTGAAACACAAAAGAAACGTGGTCAAACGCACTATTTTTTGTGTCGGGGAAACGGAGATATGCTGAATCTCCTACTTATGCTTTATCTGCTCATTTATACCAACAGAGAAAACTGCATAATACTTTTATTTCTCTGCCTAAGAAAGGTAAGAGTTCCTTTTATGTTTTTACATAGTCTTCGTGGCATATAGCATACAAATAGGAAAGGATGAGTACTTGAGTGAGGAGCAATTTCAGCTTAAAACATGTGAAAAGAAACACAAATTCAGCAAATGCAAGAAATACATTTTTAATGGCTTTACTTTCCTCAAAACTAATCTACTTTTCATAGATTTCATAGCTGCTTTTCATATTTGACCACGTTTTTAAAGGCTCGGCACTGGGGGCAGGAGAAGCCTAAACATGTTATTTTAAAGATTATAAATGTATCGTGTCATGTTTCCCGGCTCTCATCCTCCCCATTCAATGCAAGTCAGGGGATTCAGGAGGGCTTGGATCAAATCCTGGCCCAGGCACTTACTTATGTGACCTTAGGTACGTTAATTCAGCTTTCTGAGCATCATTTTTCTCATCTAGAAAAAGGTGATTAGTAACATGAAACTTGCAGTATCTGTTACCTCTTGCCTCAGGAATGCCTCATAACAAATAACCCATAAAACCTCAATGGCAAATATTAAAAATCATTTATTTAGCTCATAGTTCTACAGGGTTCTGTTGACTTAGACTGAGTTCAGTCAGGCTTAGCTGAGCATAATCATGTGCCTGAAATGTGGCTGGCCTCTTCACTTCCAGAAGCTGGCTCTGCCCGGGCTTGGTTTGCTGCAGGCCGATCTAGGATGACCTCAGTTTGTACAATTTGGGCAATTCTGGCCTGCTTCATGTGTCTCCCATCCTCCAGTCCTCTAGCCTGAGCTCATTCTCATGACATGAAAAAAAATAGTTAGGAGCAAACAAATCCATTCGCACAATAGTTTTTCAAGCCCCTGCTTATATCGCATCTGCTCATCTTCAACTGCCCAAAACAAGCCGCATGGCCTGGAACGGAGTCAGGGGGGAGAGTGCAACACAGTTGCAGGGCAAAACGTGAAGAATTGGGCCATTAACACCGTCCCTCTGCTCACTTGTTGAGTTTGTAGAGATGTAGCTAATTTGTGAATATCTATGAAGCCACTAGGAGAGCACTTGGCATCCAGTGGGCACTGGGTGAGTGTTAGTTTTCTTCCCTCCTAATTGTACCCAGTCGCTTTAGGCCCCACCTCAATGAATCCCTGAAGATCTTTATTTGTCTGTTGAAAAGGCCAAATGAAAGTAGAAGTTACTATATGAAGAACTGTAGTTTTCTCTCCCATCTTGAACCTGAATCACTTTCAGGGAGGTAAGAAACCACGTGACACGCCCTCATTAAATATTTTATGCAAAGATTAGAAAACTGAAATATGATTGTATACTGAAATACACAGATATGCTATTGACTGCTTTGGGCTCCAGTGGAAAGGGGGTGGCACATAATAGGGTCTCTGTGCTTCACTCTTTGGAGTAAGAGTCCTTCAGAGAACAAGTCTGACAACCTACAGGGATGAGCTTTTATGTAGGAACCTGCTCTGCAGAAGCAGATGTTCCCTATATGCATGCTGCTTCTGAAAATTTCCCCCCAAATCTCAGGCTTCAACCTCAGTAAAAGGGGCTCTGAAACAAAGACAAATAGTCTTTGAAGGAAACAAACAGAAGGAAAAAACATCATATTTATCTCACAAGCAAATGAAGTTTGTTACACCAGATAGGATTCTGGAAAGAGCCTAGTTAGAAGAAAGCAGGGAATGCTTTTTGTCTCAGAAGTAGAAGCAAGCTCAGCAAAGGAGAGATGATGGATCCCCTAGTCCTAGGTGCTGCTGCGGGAGCTTCCGCAAACCGCAAGAAGCTAGAGAACAAAATCCCTACCCATCCCATTTCACACACACTGCTCAGCAGATCCAGACCCTTCCACCCTGGGAGTTTAATGCTGGGCCTCAAATGCTCCCACGTATGGATCAAAGAAGTCCATCAAGGCAGAGATGAGGAGCAAGAGCTAGCACTTCCAGAGACAGACACAACCCAAAGCAGCCCCTCCCCACTCACCTCTCCATCCCCTTTAAGACCCTCTTCTATCATTAACATATTTCTAAATTTTGAATTCTCCACAATATCCCTTGCTAGACTCGATGACGTAAATATTTTTCTTCACAATCTTTAAGAAAAATGGGTGCACCAGGAAGAAGCCAAATAACCTCACCTATGCTTTGCCTGGATGCCAAAGTGACTAACTCCAAAGCTAGAATAAAAGAACAAAATAAACCTGAGGAAAGCAGAAGGAAGGGATTAAAGGATAAAAGCATAATATAATTAGGAAACCGGAAGATAATAAAATTTATATATAAATCTAAAATTACTCATGGAAAAGACAAGTGAAATAGAAGAATGAACACAATAATGAAGGAAATCCAGCTTGCTGCCTATACTAATGAATCCCGCTCATCATGCATTAGCAGGTATCAAAAGACACCAAAAGAACATTGGCTCAAATGTCCCAGAAGAGAAACATAACTTAAGGAACAAAAGAACTTGATTATGCATTATTAGCAAAAGTATAATTAGTATCCTCATAGACATTAGTATTCTCAACAGAATATGAAGACAAAGGAACAATCAAGAACAGGAAAGGGTTCTTGGAGATGAAAAAAACAATTGCCAAAATAAAAAATTTAAAATGTATAGCATGGTCTGATTTTATTAGTAATACATATGTTTGCATATAGGAAGGTCTGAAGTTTATAACCCAGATTGTTGACAGAAAATTGCCTTGGATTCACTACATCTGTATCATGAGGATACAGATGTAGTTAAATGAAGGGGCACCTGCTCCCAAATGTTCATAGCAGCAATGTCCACAATAGCCAAAGTAGAAGGAGTCAAGATGTCCTTCGACAGATAAATGGGTAAAAAAAGGTATACATATACATATACAGATATGTATATGTATATATACACATACACACATATACATACAGACATACACATACACACACAATGGAATATTATTCAGCCATCAGAAAGGATGAATACCTACCATTTACATCGACATGGATGGAACCAGAGGGGATTATGCTCAGTGAAATAAGTCAATCAGAGAAAGACAATCATCATATAGTTTCACTCATATGTGGAATATAAGGAATAGGGTAGAGGATCATAGGGGAAGGGAGGGAAAACCGAATGAGAAGAAATCAGAGAGGGAAACAATGAGAGACTCTTGACTCCAGGAAAGAAACTGAGGGTGGCAGAAGGGGAAGTGGGTGGGGAGATGGGGTAACTGGGCGATGGGAATTAAGGAGGGTGCTTGATGTGATGAGCACTGGGTATTATACACCACTGAGGAATCACTGAACACTACATCTGAAACTAATGACGTACTATAGGTTGAATTGAAAGAAATATTTGAATTGAAAGAAAAAAAATTTAAGACAAAAGAAAAGAAAGAAAAAGAAAATTGCCTTAGAAAGCTGGAATAGGATAGGTGGCCGGAGCAGGGAGAAAACTTTCACTGCTTAGTGTAGTGCTTTAGAACAGAGATTCCACTAGGGGATTCAGAGGTACAAACTTCCAGGTATAAAGTAAATAAGTCATAGAGATAAAATGTACAGCATAGGGAGTATAGTCAATAATACTGTAATAATGTATGGCAACAGACGGTGACCATACTTACCTTGGTGAGTACTGAGTAATGTCTACAACTGTTGAATCAACCTGTTGTACCCCTGAAGTTAATACAACATTATGTGTTATACTCGAAATAAGTAAATAAACACACACACACACACATAGGTTCCACAAACTGTCATGATTCCCATCCAGAGATGTCACATCACTTGCTGTGTATCTTTCAACATGTTACTTAATTTTTCTGTGTCTCTATTGCCTCATGCATAAATATGGGACTATTCATACTATGTAGTATGAATATTGCTACTACTATACACACACCATGAAATATTATTCAGCCATAAAAAAGGAAGAAATTCCGCCATTTGTGACATGATTGGAACTTGAAAACATTATGCTAAGTGAAATGTCAGACAAAGAAAGACAAGTACTTCATATCTCACTTACGTATGGAATCTAAAAAAGCCAGGCTCTTAGAAACAGACTAGAATGGTGTTACCAGGAGTTAGGGGTTGGGGGAAATGGGTAATTGTTGGTCAAGGAGTACAAACTCCCAGTTATCAGATGAATAAGTTCTGAGGATCCAATGTATAGCATGGTAATTATAGTTAATAATACTGTATTATATACTTGAGAGTTGTTAAGAGAATAGCAATTAAGTGTTTTCACCACATACACATGTGAATTCTGTGACTGATAGAGGTATTAGCTAATGTTATGGTGGTAATCAGTATGCAATATATGAGTGTATCAAATCAACTCATTGTAAATCTGAAACTTATACAATGTTGTTTGTTAATTATATCTCAATAAACCAGATGGTGGGGGGAGTACAGCCCTCAAGCACATTAATTTATATGGCTCTGTTATATATCCTTAAATTTTTTTAATTCCTAATTTTTTAATTTTTTCCATTCTATCTCCTTTAGTGAATCTTCACCAGAGAGTGGACAAAGGAAAGAGATCATTTGTTTTTACACCTTTTTACTAAAAGATTAAGGGAAGAGAATAAATAATATTTCCTTCTTGTGTGTCAGAAAGAAACAGAAATCTAGCTGACAGAATCCTAACTCCAGCTTTTAGTTCTGTCGCAACCACAGAAATGATGCCTCTACAGAAACTGCAGGTTTCTGAAACTTGGTTTAAACTGATGGCCGAATGGAGTCTGAAGGCTCATCTGTAGATGCCCTTCATTCAGACCATTATTACACAGAAGCAAGTTTACACCAAGTACATGTGTGCTACTAGAGATTCTCCTCACCCTATGCAAAGTCCTGGCTCTGGGTAGTTGCGATTATGTAAATCAAGCACATTTGAAGTATGCCAGGGGAGTTGGTATTTAAAATAATAATTTGGTGCATTTTTTTGGAAAGCAAATTATTAACTCTTCCTTTTCTTGGTTTGCAAAACCAGATTTTGATAATGGGACATGTTTAAAGTGGGATAAATCTATAATTCTGTTTATAAAGTGTGTAATCTTCTGGGACTTCAAGCATCAATACTCATGAATCATGCCTTGGATTAAGCAAATGCAATTTTACAAGCTTAATTAAGGTCAGAGATGGTGGCCTGGTGTTTCCCTCCCTGAATCCTATTCTAGAGACTCTTAAGGGCCATAAGAAACTGCAGACATTCCTGTTTCTGTGCTTCACGCACCTGAAACCAAATCCCGTAAGGAGGAATTTACCTCTCTCTGGTCAGACCCCAACAACTTCTTGTTCTTTAAAAACTGGTTCCAGGGTGCCCGAGTGGCTCAGTCAGTTAAGAATCTGCCTTTGGCTTGGGTCCTGATTCAAGGGTCCTGGGATCCAGTGTCAGGCTCCCTGCTCAACAGGAAGTCTGCTTCTCCCTCTCCCTTTGCTCCTTCCCCTACTCATGGGCTCTCTCTCTCTCTTTCTACCAAATAAATAAATAAAATCTTTTTAAAAAATAAAAACTGGGTTCCCTTACTACCCCTAAATTTCTGTTTTCAATTATTAAAGAAAGATAAGTCTTTTATCAAAACCCAAACTCCTCTCATTAAATAATAAACACACACACACACACACACACACACACACCCCAGAAAAAACAAATAACAAAAAACTATGCCACTCTTTACTAGGCACAAAGTATTTTTTTTAAAGATTGTATTTATTTATTTGACAGACAGAGATCATAAGTAGGCAGAGAGGCTGGCAGAGAGAGAGGGGGAAGCAGGCTCCCTGCTGAGCAGAGAGCCTGATGAGGGGCTTGATCCCAGCACCCTGGGATCATGACCTGAGCCGAAGGCAGAGGCTGTAACCCACTGAGCCACCCAGGTGCCCCTGGCACAAAGCATTTTTAATATCTGTCAGTCTGAGGGTTAGGTCCAAGGCTAAACAATAGAAATATATCATATATATGTGTACCACATCCTTTAAATTGTAACACATTTGCTTAACTGAGGAGTCCTAGTCAATGCAATTCAATATTTTAATTCACTGAAATAAACATGTTTTGAAAGCTAGTCTGAGCTGGAAAGATCAATAGAAGAGAAAATTTCAGTAAAGCAAAGGGCACCAAGGTGGCAATGAAGAAAAGAAGTAAAAATATCATATATCTTATAAAGGCAGAAGAAGACAGCTCTTCAGTGGTCTAAAAAACACCTTCCGTTGTGCCCAGTGCTTTATGACCCCCACTCCAAACATCTATGGATACAGCTATAGGAAAAAGAAATGTCATTAGCTCTCTTTGTATTGTGTGTATTGTGACTTTTTAAATGAAATTAACTATAGCTAGTTTTACACGAAAAAAAATTTTAAACTTCAGAAATTGGATTGGCTTAAAACCTCTATTTGTGCCATGGCAAATGATGCCTTTGTGAGCTGACCTTGATTTTGAATGTTGCCTTAAAAAATTCATTAGGGGAAGGAGAGGACCTGAAGGAATTCCTTCCAATGTATTAATAGCTCTTACCAAGACAATTAGGTCATGGCTGAATCAAGTCAGAAGCACCTCCATCTCCAGAATATATTGAATTTTTAAAAGAGTTTTTCAGCTGTACATGTGGTAGAACACCTTTAAATGCAAAGTGTGACTCACCCTTAGACGCTGGGCTCTTTTGGACCTTTCAGAGAGTCAGTGGGCCAGAAACAAGTTCTTTCCTAACGGATCTCTGCTAAGCCCTTCAGGTGGGGAATGACATGGCCATGAGTGTTTTAGGAAATAATTCAAGTGACAACGTAGTGATAATGAGGTTCTGAACTAGGGCAATATCCATGGGAATGGCAAAAAAGGAATGAGTCAAGAAATCTTGAACAGGCAAAATGAATGTGGTTTCTTAACTAACTGGATACAAGAAGTAAGGGCCATAATTATAAAATGCCTAGGTTGTGTGAATAAGGGGAAGGTAGGAGCAGAAAGTTTAAGATCCAGAACAAAGGAGAAGGAAAGTCAGACCTAGGGAAAGGACAGTGTGTCCATATGGACACACTGAGTTTTAAAAACTTTTAGGACATGGGGCGCCTGGGTGGCTCAGTGGGTTAAGCCTCTGCCCTCGGCTCAGGTCATGATCTCAGGGTCCTGGGATTGAGCCCAACATCGGGCTCTCTGCTCAGGGGAGAGCCTACTTCCCCCTCTCTCTCTGCCTGCCTCTCTGCCTACTTGGGATCTCTCTCTGTCAAATTAATAAATAAAATCTTTAAAAAAAAAAAAAACTTTTAGGACATACAACAAACCAGTTGGAAATTCAGATCTGAAGTTCAAGAGAGAGAAAAAAGTCCTGAAGAGTAAAATCTAAGGCATGCCATCAAGTTCAACCCAGGGAAGAAGACGAGATCCCCTGAGGGAAAGAGTAGGGACAGGAACTCAGAACAGAAGTTTGAAAGGGGCTAACTGCTGTTAGCAGGCAGGAGAAGATAAGCCACCCATGCAGGCGTTCATTCAACGGTTCAAATTAAACAACTCATCCCTTCTACTTTACAGAGAGAATTGGGGGGTGAGAGTGAGGAAGGAGATGCTGCCCATTCTACTGTAAGAACCGTGTAAGGTGTAAAGGGGGGCGGCTTCCCCAAACAGCCAAATGTGAACGGCCCCAGCGAGTGCAACCGGCCTTGTAGGGGGGCTGTGTCAGAAGACTCGAGATACGGGATCGACTGGACACAACTTAAAGTCCAAGCATGAGGGAAGTGGGTGAAGTCAGTGCGCTGTCCCACTGCCCCCCACGCCTCTTGGTCAGGACAATACCACCACTTCTCACTCACTTCTCTCACTCCAGATTCTTCTTCTAAAGGTCAAACTTGGATTAAATCCCCCGGCATCATTTGCGACATGGATGGAACTAGAGGGTATTATGCTTAGGGAAATAAGTCAGTCGGGGAAAGACAACTATCATATGATCTCCCTGATATGAGGAAGTGGAGATGCAAGGGGTGGGGGGTTGGGGGGGTAGGAAAAGAATAAATGAAACAAGATGGGATCGGGAGGGAGACAAACCAAAAGAAACTCTTAATGTCACAAAACAAACTGAGGAGGGCCATGTTGCGGGGGGGAGAGGGTGGTGGGGTTATGGACATTGGGGAAGCTATGTGCTATGGTGAGTGCTGTGAAGTGTGTAAACCTGGCGATTCACAGACCTGTACCCTTGGGGCTAATAATACATTATATGTTTATTAAAAAAAATTTAAAAACCAAAACAAAACAAACCTCGGGCATCTTTCAAGTAACAGGGGGTATTAACCTGTTTGGGACAGTAAAATTATTCAAAGTAAAGGACCAAGGTTTCCAGTAGTAAATGTCCATGTAATACACACAGAAACACACCCTTCTGCAAAGGTGCCCACAGCTTCCTTCTTTGGCCTAATGAAAGTTTCTGGACTTTCATAATGTCACCGTCTCCCCCTGACAAGGCTCCCTTCTCTCTCTTATCCGTTGCCGTGGCTCAGCTGTGACACACCTCGTGCTTTTTGTTTCTCTGCGTACCTGAATGGCCATCTCTTCCCACTAAGCTGCTCTGTGCTTGCCTCTGGCTCTCTGTCTCTCCAGTCATGCTCCGATCCTGCTCTTGTTCCTCCTTCCACACCTAGGGTGACCCTAAAAAGCATACGACATTGTAGTGCACTATTAACACACGTGAAACCTTCACTAATCAGCCAGCCCACGTCTGTCAAACAAGGTACTTCCCCTCTACTAGCTGCAAGGTGGGTATACAGAGTAGCTCAGGGCAACATAAATCCTTGGATTAAAAATTCAGAGTGCCATTGTGGTTCAAGGCAAGGGAACTCCAAAAATACATTAGAAATAAGCAGCCCTCAGAGAGTCATATTACTCTGAAGACATACATAATTTCCTGAAGTAAAACCTCCTTTTTTATGAGCTAAAACATAAATTCCCATTTTTGCCAATTGTTCAGGATTATTGGGTCAGAATAACTACTTTAAGTAAACATTCATAATGTTTCCATTATTTTCTATGTGAAGAGCTGTTCTGATTCAAATATATGCCCTATAAGCATGCAAAGCACTGTTTTTATCATTACTGTACTTGTGTTTTTACTACAAAAGCTTATGGTTGCTGATCTATGATATTTTTCTTGCCATCAAATTATTTGCCACATCTATCTAATCCTTTTGCCCTCTGTATAATATTTCAATTTAGAAAGGAATATCAATATGTTGTCTCTTGTGCTCAGAATATTTTTTGAGTGAAAAATCTAATGGCACATTCAATCACCTTGTTATTGTTATCAGTGTATCTTGATACAATGGAAATGTCTGAGAAAGCCAAAGTCCTGAGCAAAAACAAGTAAGGTCATCCACAGGGGATACATATATAGTGATTATTACTGGGTTCATGTTTTCAATTTAATCACTCCCTATGACCCATTTGCCCTTAGGATATGACTGTTGCAACAAAATTATTTCACTTATACTCCCGTTAATGGGAACTGTTAATTCTAGTCAGCAGCCCCTTGTGTTACAAAAGACTATACCTCCTACCAATCATTCACTGGGTTTAGATATGCATTATAATTCAAATAAAATTTCTCTTGTAAGGTAGTGGACCATGTGAACCTTTTATGATAAACTATACTTTGGGGGTACATAATACGATTGTTCTGTCATTTGGTATTTTCAGGGATAAATATATTAGAATATCCTGCTCTCTGCATTTCATACAATAGGCCCTAGTAACACATTCTTTTGTTTTCTTGAGAGTGATTTGAAAGTGTTACAAATGCCTGCTATATCCAAGAAAGAACATTTTTTTGAGAGAGAGAAAGAGTGCAAGGGGCAGGGAAAGGAGAGGCAGAGAGAAAGAGAGAATCTTTTTTTTTTTTAATTTTTTTTTAAGATTTTATTTATTTATTAGTTAGAGAGAGAGAGAGCGAGCACAGGCAGACAGAGAGACAGGCAGGGGCAGAGGGAGGAGCAGGCTCCCTGCCAAGCAAGGAGCCCGATGTGGGCCTCGATCCCAGGATGCTGGGATCATGACCTGAGCTGAAGGCAGCCGCTTAACCAACTGAGCCACCCAGGCGTCCCGAAAGAGAGAATCTTAAGCAGCCTCCACAGCCTGGAGTGGAGTAGCCCAACACAGAACTCGATCTCACAACCCTGAGATTATGATCTGAGCCTAAATCAAGAGCCAGGTGCTTTTTTTTTTTTAAGAGTCAGGCACTTGGGCCGCCTGGGTGGCTCAGTGGGTTAAAGCCTCTGCCTTCAGTTCAGGTCATGATCCCAGGGTCCTGGGATCGAGCCCCACATCAGGCTCTCTACTCAGCAGGGAGCCTGCTTCCTCCTCTCTCTCTGCCTGCCTCTCTGCCTACTTGTGATCTCTCTCTGTCAAATAGATAAATAAAATCTTTAAAAAATTAAAAAAAAAAAAAAAAAAGAGCCAGGCGCTTAACCGACTGAGTCACCCAGGTGCCCCAGGAAAGAACATTTTAATAATCTCCTTAATCTCCCTTAAATCTCTCTGGCATAATGTTCTTCAGAATTATTCTTCACCACAAGCTAAACTAAATAGGTCCCCAAAAGAAGTCTGTGTAATTCTCTATTCTCTTATTTCTCTATTTACTTTGCTTCTACAATGCAAACACTAGGATTAGGGCTGAGTGAAATAAGACACCTTTGAAGAGGCTTTCCTCTCGTCTCCATCCATCAGTCAGAACTAGGACATAATTCTTTCAGTCATGTGTCCAAAAGACAAACAGGATTCCGAGCCCCCACATCCAAGGCCACCTCTCTCTCATGGCTATCACGTGGCAGCCACTGCGCCATGGCCAGTCTGCCTCCCTATTTTCCCAGAGACACATGCAAGAGGACATTCCAAGAAAATGGTCTCATCCCTGAACTTTACTCCCTCCAGCTGGACTGGACCACGCCAGCTATGTACCTCAGATGTTCTCTTGCTTTTGGTACCGCTCTGGGTGACAGCCAGCCTTTTCCTCTCTTCCATCTGGGCCCTTCTGTGGTCCTGCTTCTTGCCTAGGGTGCTACCAGCTTAGAGGAACTCCAGGCACCAGATTCCTAAGACAAAAACAAACAGAAATACAGATAACCAAATGCCTTTAAAAGAGCCCCTCATATCTGGAGTAGGGTCCATGTTAGACCATGAGGATTCTGAGAATCATTTGACCAAGTCTGAAATCTATAGGGCCAACATTCAGAAAAGGGAGAAATGAGCAAACTGTTAGCCATGGGCACAGGCTAAAGCTGCTGTTCACAGGGAGAAAGAGTGTGAGCAGGTTGGAGCCCCACAGGCACAAGCTTATTGTCCACAGGCTGTCAAGAAGGGAAAACTGTAAGCAGGCTGCACCCAAAGAACTGAGGGAGAAGAAGAGCAAAACCAGACCTAGAAGTTGTTGGGGTCCCTGAGCCCAGGGAAGGCCTCTTTGAAAGCTCATGCCTGATTAGGTCAGGCCCACCCAAGATCATCTTTTGATTAACTTTAAGTCAACTGATTAGGGATTTTCTCTTGCAAAATCCTTTCATTGTAACACCTAAATTAGTGTTTGATTGAATAGTTCAGCCCAACCAAGTGAACACATCAAGAAGCCATCATATCCACAATCCCCTAAAACTAATTGGGAAACTCTGCTAGTCTACATTTATTCAATACATGAGCACCTACTTTATGCAGAACCCTGTGCTGTGCACTAGAGGAAAGTGACTTTATTGCATGGAAGACCTACAAAAAGGAGTGAAAAGTGAAGCACCAGCATATCTAATGAATAAAAATTAATGACAAGAAGGATTTAAAACTAAGATATAGAAATTTTAAATTATTTTCAGAACCAGCACAAAAAGAAAACTGGTTTCTATTTAAAAAAAAAATAGAAAAAGACATTCATATTGATATATTATCAAAGTCATATTAATATTAATGTGTAATAACATTCTCGGTGTATAGACCATGGCTTAGTTGATTTTCTCAGTGAAGGTTTCTCAACTTCTAAAAATGTATAAATACATAAAACACATTAAAGAGAAAATTATACTTAGGAGTTCCTGAGAGGAGCCACTTCAATTCCAGACTATAAAAATTAAATTTCATCCTCAACAGAATTGTATATTATAAAAACAATGTGTCTGTCACTGTTGTTTTGGTTATACTCAAGAGAATGAAAGATAATGCAAAAATATACTACAGAAACAACAAAAAGAGGAAACAAAGTTTTTTGTTGTGAGACTTGTCACACTCCTGAACATGGAGCCTTGTGTTCAGGGATATAACCTGCATAAAGCCAGGCTTCCTGAAGTCTGGGCTTCCTGGAGCCCAGCCTGAGCACCATGGCACACCCAAAGTCTGCTCTCACCTCTCCTTATGCTCTCCCCGCTCCCCACATATATTTTATTCATTCATATTCTCTCCACTACCACCCCCACCCCCACCCCCAACTCTGCCCTTGAATATCCTTGTCTTCCCCTCTCTTCTCTCTTCTAATATAAAGTAATCTGGCCTATTCTTGGCTTCTGGCCCCACCCACTCCTCATTCAGCACAACAGAAGCCCTGTCTCAGGCCAAGAGAACAAAGATCTTTCCTCCATGGAAGGTAAAGGAAGCATACAGTTGCAAATACCCACTACTTTATATAATTTTTTCCTGACCGGGCAGTAAATCTCCAATGCATTTGCAAGTAATGAATCAAAACTAGTTCTTTCATTTCTCAGACGTAAAAAGTCAGAAAA
Organism: Taxidea taxus jeffersonii; assembly: GCA_003697995.1. Taxonomy (NCBI): domain Eukaryota; kingdom Metazoa; phylum Chordata; class Mammalia; order Carnivora; family Mustelidae; genus Taxidea; species Taxidea taxus. The sequence continues at coordinate 93,013 of ML102368.1, read as the reverse complement.
AGAGATTAAATATTCTCATCCCAGGTGTCATACTGAACTATAAAAAAAAATGTTGTTTTTGTTCATTTGCTGAACTGCTCTTAAGATTTTTATCTCTCTAGATGAAATGCAACGTATTTGGCTTCAAAAAAGATAAAGGTTTATTCTTTATTTGATTATTTTTAAAGTAATAGAAAAGGAATCTTACAGTCTGGAATGGTTTTGAGATAGGGAAAAAAAAAAAAAACAAGAGTTGATGCCCAGCATTATTCGTGCCTGAGATGGAAACCAGATTTGTTACAGCTGACTCTCGATTATTCCAGGAGCTGACTGGGCAATTTGTGAATTAAGCAGAGTCTCTGCTTCTCTTTATGCCTCTCGCTGCTGGGCACTTGGCCATTCCCTGCAGGTCGGGACTTATGTGGGAAAGTGAACAGGGACTAGAGAAGCCAACGCTCCAGTCAATACATTCTGCTCACCTGCTACTTGCTAAAAAGCTTTGTGTGAAATGTTAAAAAAAAAAAAAAAAAGATATATTAAAATTAGATGTGTAGTTTTGGGAGGAGCATTTCAATTACCTTGCTATTCCTATCCCTCATTATTTTTCATATTTAAGACTAGGCTTCATATTCAGGCATGCAATTTAATCATTCAAATTCATTATCCAGGCTGAATTAACAGAAAAAAAAATGTATAGTGATAACACAAGCTAAGATTTAATGTACTAATTTCACCATTATACATCAAGGGAATACAGTTCAATAAAAATCTGTAATGTTTTTATTTTTGAAAGAACCAAGGTAACCCATTCTACTTATTCACCCAGGATTTTTCTCTCAAGATTTTTATTTTTCTTGAGGTGAGAAGCAAAACTCCAACTATTCCTTTAAAAATTTGTAGTTAAAATTTAAATGCTTGTCAAAACCTTAAATGTCTGCCTTACTCAAGCACAAAATAAGATGTCCGTTAAAATGATACAGAAGAAATGAAAAGTCCTGAGAACTCAATTTAGAAAATGTAAACTAGAGAAGAGATTTGAAAACTCTGATAGATGTTTGCATGCAGAAACTTTGCCTCAGAGCCACATACTACTGAGCACTTTTCCTATTTGACCCTATCAGTGTGTGCCCAGCTCTTGTGTCTCACTCGGGCACTCATTTATTCATTCAGTGAGCATTTCTGGAGTGTAAATTCTATGCCAAGTGCTGTGCTAGCCATCTCAGATGCAAATATGAGATAGGACGTGGTCCCTGGGCAAGAATATGAAGGCACAGGTTGGAAGCAGTGAGAGTTTTGAACAGCACAGATTGAGGCTGGTTAAGGAAAATGCCCAAGTATCTCAGGAAACAGTGTCTTGTTGAGTAAGTTATGACAGAAAGGGTCTCAGATGCCTACAGTTACACCCCCATGTGTGGGCAGAATCCGGGCTTGTATGAAACACTGAACCAAGTGGTGGCCTTGTCTAGAAATGAGCTGAAGGGATGGTGGAAAAACAGCTGGAGAAGACCTTCCTCACATCTCTTTTTTCAGTAATGGAGACTCAGAATTCAGGACCAGTCCTCCTGAATTTCTCTTTTCTGCCTCATTGTTGAATGTACCCACAAAGCAGTTGGTTCCCAATGACAAGTCAGACCACAGAGGAAGCGGGGAGTCTAATAGGTCCTCAGCTCCACCATCTGTGGGAATCGTCGTGGCTCTTGCAGATCTTATCCAGCAGATCCAGCATGTGGTGTGTAAGGAATGGAAGCTAAACTTCTGAGTGGCCCTGCTTTCACATCCCCCCCTGCATAGTCTGCCCTATACCACTGCCTTCTCCTATTCAGTCATTAATTCATGTCATCATTCAATACATATTTATTGAGCACTTAGTAGGTGCCAAGTACCTTGTTGATGCTGGGAATCTAGAGGTGAACAAAACTGAAACAGTCCCCATCATCATGGAGCATTCAGTCAGGTAGGTAGTTTCTAGAGCTACAGGTCCTATCCTCAACTCTAAGTCTTCAGCTCAACTCTGAAACCGTGTTCTTGCTGGCTTTCTTCCCTAAGAGGTGGGATCATTGCATCCTACCTGAATTTGCTTCCTTACATAGTTGGGGCCAGGCAATAATAAGGAACTGAGGGAAAAGAGAGGAAAAAATGGCATTGCTTTTACTTTTAACTATGGATAAGGCTGTATCACCAAGCCAAGAAAATAATCTGATACAAAAATCTAAATATACATGGGATCCATGAATAAATTAGTTCAGTCCCCTGGGTCATCAAAACCGAGAAGTTTCTAATAATGGGTTAGGCTGACAGAGGGCCACAGCTAAGAGTTAAGTCTAACAGGGGTGCCTGTGAGTTAAAGCCTCTTTAACAGGGGTGGCTTAGTGGGTTAAAGCCTCTGCCTTTGGCTCAGGTCATGATCTCAGGGTCCTGGGATCGGGCCCGCATCGGGCTCTCTGCTCGGGAGGGAGCCTGCTCCCTCCTCTCTCTCTCTCTCTCTGCCTGCCTCTCTGCCTACTTGTGATCTGTCTGTCAGGTAAATAAATAAAATCTTTAAAAAAAAAAAAAAAGAGTTAAGTCTAACAGCCAGGCGGCAGAGGAGAGGGAAGTCTAAACTGGTAAAGCCAGGCCCTACCCCTCACCAGCTATGTACCTCAGCTTCCCCATCTGTAAAATGGGAACAATAATAGTATAGTACTCTGATGAGGCCATGGTAAGGATTACATTACTTAGTGCAGTTAAATAATGATGCCGGACACACCATAAACTTGCCAATAAATGTTAACTGTTAGTAAAGTCAGAAGTCAGAGAAATCAGGAAAGAAGACTCTTGAGCTCAGTTCCAAGGCACTTTTATGTTTTGTTCCACAGACTTCACACTGCAAGTCATACTCATAAGAAACCAATTAAGGTATAATACATTCTCTTGGTAAGTAGCATGGCCAACATGTAGTCAGAATCTTAATGCAAGGCAAGAAGACATGAAGACATGAAGAAACCTTTGTTGAACTGTAAAATATTACTAATGTTCGTGGAGGGTGACACTGAAAAACAGAGAAGTAGGGAGAATGTGAAAGGGTCTAGGATGAGAAGGAAGACCTCCTGATGGAGCAGGGCAGAGGGGCTGGTGATGAAAAACCCAACCAGCATCTCCCCCAAGAGACCCAGCTTTGGCCTTCCAGGAATGGAATTGCTAATGGTTCATCTTCCTAGTTTTCTGTTTAAAGAGATCAATCTATTTTAAACATTGAATATGGCCAAGTTGTACTGAAAAATTTCCACCTAGCCCAATCTTCTACTTCTTGCTTCATTCAACTCCACAAAGTGTTGTCTCTCTATGAAGAATTTTTAGACACTTTCATTTGCCCTGTAAATCTCTAGCTTTTGTTTCCCCCTCAGTGACTTGTTTTGTTATGGATCCAATTTCGTGCCTCAGGAACATATTCTCCTCAGAAATGTCCTGTGAAGCAGCCTCCACAGGGCTGCCTGGGGCTTGAGGGCTTTCATTTCCTCTCCCGTGGAGAGCTACAAGGAGCCAGCATGGAGACCAGAATGAGGGGAAAGAGAGAGCAAGTTGCACTTCTTTGTCAGAGCTCATGTTTTGCCGTTTGCCCTCCTAGCCACAGCAATTCCTTAGCTCTTTTCTGGGGTTATGAAATACATTTGGACCTCATATCTTAATTGGCACATAAACATAAATTTTCCAGAAAATAAGGCATGTCATATGGGGCAGTTGAATTTCTACCTTATTCACGATACCTATTTATATTATTTAAGGTGATTTGGTTCAACCGTGGTTTTGCAAATAGATGAAATCATTTCCGGGAAAGTCATAAAAGTAATAATAACAAATCAATGTCTTATTCCAGAATTATAAAAGCATAAGCCTCTTTTTTAAATAACTACAGTTGCATGTCAGAAAATCTAAACAAATGTGTAGTTAAGAATGATTGCTATACCTTCGGGACTTAGTTTAGACAAGACAGATTAGCAAGATAAGAGCCTCATTATGCATGAAAATCATTTGTTTTTCCGTGAATCCAGCACAGCACAAGTTCGGGGGTTGCAATTCATAAAGAGACCGAATGTGAAGACTGAGCGCTGTTATGACATTAATCTTCATGAATATGGAAAGAAGTGAATTATTATCTTTCTCTTTATGAGCTGAACAGAACTGTCGCAACAAATACGAACCTTGGCGTATGTTGGAATGCAGGCTAGAAGGGCCCCAGAGAGTTAGTCTAACCCTTCGGTCTACCCACAGGATATAGAGAATCAACGTTTTTAAGGGACTCAGCCACCTTTATGTGGTGAGTTAATGGCCAAGATAGCACGGACCTCAGGACTCCCCAGATCAGGGCTCTTTTTTTTAATTTTTTTTTTTTATTTACTTGACAGACAGAGATCACAAGTAGGCAGAGAAGCAGGCAGAGACAGAGGAGGAAGCAGGCTCCCAGCTGAGCAGAAAGCCCAACTCCGGGCTCGATCCCAGGACCCCGAGATCACGACCCCAGCCGAAGGCAGAGGCCCAACCCACTGAGCCACCCAGGTGCCCCAGGACTCTTTTGATTGACCCAAAGAGGGGAAAATTGTCCCTTACCTCTAGTTTTTCTAAACAATCAAGAGTCTTCTGCTGTGCTATGCACCTGGAACTAATAGGACTTTGTGTATCAATTACACTTCAGTTTTCATAAAAAGAAAGAAAAATAAGACACCCAGAGAGAGCTTGCTTGCTCTCTCCACTGTGTGAGGAAACAAGCTGATCATCCATAAATCAGGAAGATAGACTTCACCAAGAACAAAACCATGCTGGAACCCTCATCTCGGACTCCCAACTTCCAGAACTGTACGAAATAAATGTTGTTTAATTAAGCCAAAAAAAAAAAAAAAACCACCACCAGTCTTCTGTATGTGTGCCGTTAATAGCTCATTCCACACAGGTTTCTAAACAAATCTAAATAATCAATTTTCATCAATTTTCAAATCTAAATAATCAATCAATTATGAGTTAACCTGCTTCCTGGAATGTGGAATGGACCAACTTTTGTGTCTATATTTATGCTATGTAAATTCCAACATTAATTAAAGTTCTCAGCTCTGTTTTGAGGCCTAAAGTTAATGAATCTGAGTGGTTTTAGACAGGTGTTCAGTACCATGATCTTGTAAAGAAACTTCCAGGCTACTCACTTTGGGCTGTGCTTGCCTCTATTTAACTCTGGTATTTTAAAATTCCACTGAAAATCCATAGACATTCTGTTTACTCTAAAGAATTGCAATTTCTGGAAGAGCTGTTGGGGCCCTTTTTAGAGAAGCAACATTCCTTAGCAAAGAAATAAAAAATATTTTTAAAAAGGAAAGCAAGCAGTCACTTCAGAATGCCTTGGGGGCCTCTATTGTTGGAACTACTACTAATTATAATCATGTTTTCTATAATTTCTGTCAGCTAGGAAAACTTGTTAAAAAGATATACTAGCAGAAAGGCTTTGGGAAACCAGAATAGCAATCAAAAGACTTCAATTTTAAGCATTTCCGTCCTTGCCAGGGAATGCAGTGAAGGGAGAAAGGTATAATGATGGGAATCCAGCCCGGCTCCCAAGTCTGACGTCCCACCTACTGCTTGTGTGAGCTTGAGCACAAATTTTAACCCCTGAGCCTCAGTTTCCTCCTCTGGAGTCTAAGTGCATTATAATTCCTACCTCTAGAGCAGATGTGAAAAATACATGAGATATAGCTGATGCACCCAGCAGAATACCAGACTCCTGACCAGGACTCAGTGAACGTGAGTATATTATCTCTTCACACATCCCTACCTTCACCCTTCCTAATCTCTCTGCCTTTGTTCTTAATCTGGAAAACCTATTTTACAAGAGAGGTGTAAGGATTAATTATAAGATGACCCACAGAAAATGTCCAGAGCAGCTGACTCACTGCAAAAATCCTTTCATAGGAAAAAGAATGGCTAAAAGACAGATACATAACAAAAAGATCTCCTTCCAAGACTTAAGGCACACAGAGGAGGCACAGGTGATAAGATTAACCGGTCCCTGCAAAGTGAGGAGAAAAGAACTGGAAGATGGACGGGTGTTCGGGCTCAGGTGACTGAGCTCACAAAAGCAGGCGAGGCAGGGACAAGTAGAGGCTATGAGGAAGGCTGATGGTGGATTTGGTTGGAGATGGTAATGGATTGAGTTTTAGACACTGCTATGATCTGAATGTTTGTGTCCTCCCAAAATTCATATGTTGAAATCCTAATCCCCAAAATGACCCATTAGGGACCTTTAGGAGGTGATTATGTCTTGAAGGCAGAGCCCTCATGACTGGGATCAGGGCCTTGTAAAAGAGACCTCACCGAGTTCCCTGGCCCCTTCTGCCAGATGAGAACACAGCGGAAAGACACCACCGTGAACCAGGAAGTAGGTTCAGAACCAGACCTTGCTGGCACCCTGATCTCAGACCTCTAATCTCCAGACTGTAATAGACTTCTGCCATTTATAAACCACCATCCAGGGCATTTTGTAATAGCAGCCCAAATGCATTAAAAAGGACATGGTGAGTTTAGGCTTTACAAATCTTGACTCATTCCCCTCCCACCCACCCCATAACCAGTGGTTTCTAAAAAAATGCTTCAAGCATGTGCATGCCTTTAAAATGACCTAATTTGCAAGAAACTCCTTTCATAAAGCCAAGAATCCTTTAGTAAAGCAACTCCTTAGCATAAATGTTTTGTGAATTCCAATTTCAGTATATCAGGTTTTCCCCTAAGAAAAGCACATCTGCACATGTGCTCATTATGATCATTAAGAATAGATTTTCTAATTCATTGCTCTGGGAATGATGACTGCCAACTCTGAAACGTATTCGAGTTGCACATCACAACTTGTCTTTAATCCTGTATATCATTTCAAAAGTAAGTTGTCATCTTTACTCAAAAGGAGGCAATCTAGTCTTTAGAAACACTTTGGGAGACTGTGTATGAGTTTCTCAGAAAATATCATATTTAACACCACGGCTCTTTAATTCTGGCCATAGTTTTCAAGAGGTTTTCCCTCCACCCAAAGCTCATCCCCTCCCTATTATACGCTATGCCAGCATTATTCCTCCTTCACTCCCCACCCCCCCACCACACACATGAGAGAATTTTAAGACCTTAGAGAAATTTCGTCCTTACTTTGGAGACACCACCTCCATAGTATATCAAACACATGAAAATAAGTCATGTTAATCACTTACAAGATTACAGGTTGAGCTGAGGTAGACTAGTTGATCAAATATTATGTTCTAAAGAAATTTAAATGATTAATTTTAATTTTGCAGGATTGGGTTTTTTTTTTAAATTTGGGGGGCAACAAAGAAATTTAAAATGTCACACCAAGATTTTCACACCCTTGAAAAGTTTGCAGTCCACTCAGCAGGTTTTCTGTAGTAGCCAACAGAGAAAATGTTCCCAACAACAAATCCTCACCAGAAGGAAAAGATAAAACATGGGCACAGATATTTTTTTTCCCTCCCAATGTAAAACGTTTATATCATCTTAAGTGCTTCTTATCGTGGGCTCCTTTGTCTCCATGGAATAGGTGGCATGGAACACCAAGCTATTTGGAAACTGCTGATGAGCTAGCTGGTCCTGGAGGTGAAGGTGCTCCCTCTCTTCCTGCCATGGGATTCACTAGTGTACTTGGGTGTGGTGTGCAGTGAGTGCACCCCCTGCCAGTCTTATGCTCCTCTGTCCTATTAGAAGACCTCTCCGCAAACCTTCTAAGGGAGGCCTAAGATACAGTTTGGTCGTCCATGGGATTGTGCTCCAAATTCTACGAATTTTGGAAGATAGTCACAAGAATGATCCAACCAAAAGTAAAATGTAATTATTTAAAAGACTCATCTCACCAAATTGCCAAAAATGCAATATCAAATACGCAAAGATGTCTTGGGCATTTGCCTTGGTAGAACTCAGTAGCAGAAATATACTGAAAACTAGGTTTCTCTAAATTTGTGACTGCTTTTAGAAGCCATTTTGCTAGGTCCCTCTCAAGGCTAAAAAGCCAAGAACAGGAAAAGCCATGAGTGGTTCCCTCTGTTCTCCTTCCTGGCACGGTACGGTCACTCTGCTAATCCAGGTCGCACCTTGCAAAAACAAAAACAAAAACCAGAACAGAAGGAAAGTGGGAAAAACAGAAGAACAGAAGTAGATTGAAAGCTGCACAAAGACATATATGTCTCTCCTACACTACAGACACTCAAATCAACACTCTTCTCTGTGAGGACAACTTGAGTTAAGACAGAGGACAACTTGAGTTAAACATTGGCCTATTTAGCCAATAATTTGACAATATTCTCTGGACACCCTTTTCCTCTAATTAGATAGTCACTTTCTTTCGACAACGAAAGAAAAGTAGTTCTTATAATAACTTCTTAAATAGCGAGGTTGTGTTGAATTTAATGTGTTCATTTAAGTTCTGCCTCTCACTCTACCCGAGACAGCACTGGAGAATTGATTTAAAAACAAAAACAGAAACAAAATAAAACCCACTGCACAAGATAATTGCAATTTATTGATGGTATTAGTTATTTTAGCTCCTGTTTTGTCATTTTGGAAGCAGTTTTAAAAGCTCAAGAGATTAAAATGTAAGGGGGAAATTGAGGCAAGTGGGGTCCAAAATGATGGTGTAGTAAAATTTGCACTCACTTCCTCCCATAGACACACCAATCCACAGCCACATTTGGAATAATTCCCTCTGAGAAAGGACTAGAAACTAGCTGAACAACAAAGGATAAGAGGTACACATCGAGAAGAGCAGAAGAGACACAGATATTGTTGATAAAACGCCACACAATAAGGAGGGATCTCCCAAGCCTGGAGCTTCTCCTGGAGGGATGAGGGCTTTGTGCCCCACGATCAAGTACCCCAAGTCTTGGGACCTACACCAGAGAGTCAAGGCCCCCAAAATGTCTGCCTTAAAAAAACAGTGGTGCTGATGTCCAAGAGAACAAAGGACTGTAGGGAAAGTTTCCTTTTGAAGGGCTCACATGTGGTCTCACTCATTCCGGGACCCAGCACAAGAGGAGCAGTTTGAAAGGTGCCCAGATGAAGTATGAAGGCGATTCATTTACTAATCTTTAAGCATCTGCTCAAGGGGCAGGAGACAGTTGGAACTCTCTCTGGAAACAGAGGCACTGGCTGACACCAGTTTCACCTTCTCCTTCTACCTTGCTAGCACAGGTGGGCACCCTGGCCTCCAGCACCCTCCCACTGCTTTGCTAAGACCTGCAGGTGCATGCAGAAGAGGTGCTCTCCCACTGCCTTCCTGAAGCCTGCAAGTGCGCTCCTCCCCACTCACTCTCTGGCTACCTCACGAAAACTGGCAGCCAAGTACAATGCACAGTGGTGTTGCCTCTTGAGCACCTGGCCCAGGTAGACAATGGGGCTTACATTCCTAGGCACCACAGGATTCTGACAATCAAGAAAGACAGTTCATGACAGGTGACCAGCCCAGAGCCCTGCACAGAGAGCAGACTGAAACACAGCCCCACTCTTCATGTGGAAAAGGAAAAAAAGGTGGGGGGCATATTTACTTATGCTAGAGCTTTAGCCTAGGGGTTAGACTTCAGGTTTGCTGCCCATCCAGAGGCCAGGGAGGCACTGTCAGGAAACATGGGGAAACACCAACCTTATATTCTCTCCTGGCCTCACTATGGCTCAACAAAACATTCCAGAAAGGAGCTGATCTACTCATCTGGAGCACTGCTTTATGTTCTTCACCGGAATAGGATAAACAATCCTAAAATTCATATAGAATAGACCCTGAAGAGCCAAAGCAATCTTGAGAAAGAACAAATAGGGAGGCATTATTCTCCTTGATATCAAATTATATTACAAAGCCATAGTAATCAGAACAGGACACCACTGGGATAAAAACAGACATATAGATCAATGGAACAGAATACAGAACCCAAACATAAACCCACACATATATGGCCAGTTAATTTACTGCGAAGGAGGCAAAAATATACAATGGAGAAAGGATGAAATATTCAATAAACAGTGTTGGGAAAACTGGACAGCCACATTCCAGAAAATGAAACTGGACCATTTTCTTAAATCATACACAAAAATTAACTCAACATAGACCAAACACTTGAATGTAAAAGCCGGGAGAATAAAACTTCTAGAAAACGTAAGCATAAGCTCTTTGGCCTAAGACTTGGCAATCGATGTTTGGATCTGAGTCCAAAAGCAAGGGCAGCAAAAGTAAAAATAAAAATGGGACTACATCAAACTAAAAAGCTTCTGCACAGTCAAGGAAATCAACAAAACGAAAAGGCAACCTACCGAATGGAAGAAAATACTTGCAAATCATGTATCTGGTAAAGGGTTAATTTCCAAAATATATAAAGAACTCACAAAACTCAATAACAAGAAAACTATCTGATTTTAAATGGGTAAAATATCTTAATAGACACTTTTCCAAAAAAGACATACAGAAGGCCAAAAAGCAAGTGAAAAGATACTCAACATCATTGATCATCAGGGAAATACAAATCAGAACCATAATGAGATATCACCTCACACCCATTAGAATAGCTATTATCAAAAAGACAACAATAACAAGTTTTGGTAAGGATACAGAGAAAAGGGGACTGCACTGTTGATGGGACTATATATTGTTGCTGCCACTGTGGAAAATTGTATGAAGGTTCCTCAAAAAATTAAAAATAGGCCTACCATATGATCCCTCAATCCCACTCTACTGGGTATATATCCAAGAAAAACAAAAACACTACTTCTAAAAGATATATGTATCCCTGTATTCATCACAGCATTATTTTTTTTAAAGATTTTATTTATTTATTTGACAGAGATCACAAGTAGGCAGAGGCAGGCAGAGAGAGAGAGAGGAGGAAGCAGGCTGTCCGCAGAGCAGAGAGCCCGACATGGGGCTCGATCCCACAACCCTGGGATCATGACCCGATCCAAAGGCAGCGGCTTTAACCCACTGAGCCACCCAGGTACCCCTCATCACAGCATTATTTACAATAGCCAAGATATGGAAACAACCTACAATGTCCTTCAAAGAATGAATGGATAAAAATGCAGTAGTACGTACAATGGAATACTACTCAGCCATAAAAAAGAATGAAATCTTGCCATTTGCAACAACACACGTGGAACTTAAGTGAATTTTGCTAAATGAAATAAGTCAGACATCGAAAGACAAATGCCATATGATTTCACTTACATGTGGAATCTAAAAAACAAAACAAATGTGTGAACAAAACAAAATAAAACAAAAATCACAGATAAAAAGAACAGAAAGCTAGAGGAGAAGGGGGTTGGGAGTGAGCAAAATGGGTGAAGGGACTCAAGAGTTGCAAATGTTCAGTTATAAAATAAATAAGTCCTGGGGATGTAAGTTACAGCATGACAACTACAGTTAATAAAATTGTACAGCACACTTGAACATTGCCAAGAGAGTAAATCCTAAAAGTTAACTTTGTATGATGACAGAGAATAATCGGACTTTCAACAACCAATTTGAAATGTATACAAATATTGAATCACTATGTTGTACACCTGAAACCAATAGAGTTATATGTCAATTATACCCCAGTAAAAATTTTTTGAAAAGGGAAAAATTTATTTCAAAACAAAGCTAGTTATTTATCTTGACAAAAGATGAAATCAAGGGGAGATTTTTTTCCCTTGTCTATGAATAGAAATTCTGTGTAATGCTATAGCTTAATAAAGTATTGATTTTTCCCCCTTTCTACTTTTACAATGTGCTTTGGAGCTGCCTTTTATGTATTTTCAACATACAGGTCTTGTGTTACATTGAGGGAAACATTCACACACAGAAAATATATCGTCCAAATGGGTCTAGGTATGTCAGTTGTCAGAATTCTCTTTTGCACACATTGGTCTAGCTTCAGACCGACTATGATGCCTGTAGGAAAAAACAGGTTATAACTGGAGAATTTGGCATTTGGTGCTCAATAAAAAAGTCTGATTTCAAACCAGAAATAATTTCAATCTGATTTTTAATTAAAGGCAAAAAGATACATAGAAGTGTTCACAAATACTTACACTCCCTGAGATGCTTCCTCCTCCTCTCTCTACACTCTCCCTGCCTCAATCATATTTTTGCATCCTGAAAAATAACTAACTTCAGTAGCAGTGCTGGCAGGCCCTGAAACTGACATCTTCCATCTTTTTACAAATTTCAGGTCTGCAGACAATGGTGTAGGATGCAAAGTAAAGGAAAAAAAAAAAAAAAGAAAGGAGAAATTGTTACATATTTGACATGAGACTTAGTAAAGTACAAAAGCCAAGTTTGATCTCTCTGTACCAACTCAATCCAGAGTTCCCAACTACTAACTTAATTCTGGACACAGCAAAGTCCTCAAGGGAGGTCAGTGAGTGAAGACCAGTTATGAATCTGGAGTTTGTGTGTATGGATGCAGTGAAATCAGAAAACTTCAGCATCTTGAGAAGGCAGAAACTCCCCAGACTTGGAATCAGATGTCTTCGCCTTGGCTTCTAATTAGCTGTGTAGCCTTGGGCATGTGGCTTAGCCTTTCTGAATACGTTTCCTCAGCGGTGATATGATGAATTGGACAGCATGATTTCTACTATCTCTTCTAGTTAACTCTCAGCCAAAAAGCATTGACTGAGCAATGGCCTTCAGCCCAACCCAGTGCAGGATAAAGTAGAGCACTAAGTGTCATTTGCTTGTCATATGTCCCCTACCATTCTGTAAGTAATTTGAAGGGAGATCTGTGCCCAGTTCCTCTTCTTCCCTGCCCCTAGCACTTAACACAGGACCTAGCAAAATAGAAGCACCCCCATATCTTTTTGGTGAGTGAACTGAATATGTAAAACTTCTCGTAGGAATTTTATAGTCTTCCTGGGGATATATCACAGAAGTGTTCTTTTCTTTTTTTCTTTTTCTTTTTCTTTTTTTTTTTTTTTTACTTTTTTTGCAGAGGTGGGTGGGAAATAACTAACACCATCAAGAAACATTAACACTGGTCCTCAGGAATCCCATTTATCCCACTCTGAAGCAACAAACTGAAACAGGATGTCAGAGTATTCTCCCAAGTCTAAGAACGAGAGCCCAGGTTATAAGTAGGAAAACTCTCAAATTAGCAGGTGCTGCTTCTCTTTCCTTTCAGCTTTACCTAAAATGGTGGAGGCCTTGCAAGAAACTTGCTTGCTAATAATCACGAACCCAGCTGGTGTCTCAAAAACTTTCCACCAAGATTGTTACCTTGGTTAATGAGGTTTCTTTGCAAGATGAGAGATTTTACTCCTCGGCGAAATACTCCTAGAATTGCAAACATCAGAATCTCTTTCATGGGGCCCGAAAACCATCTCTTTTTAAAATAGCAACCTTAGCTTTTAAGGAGAAAAGACATTTAAAGAGAACGAAGAAAATCTCTTCCAAACACAGTTTATCAGTTTTCAAGTGAAATAATGATGCAAAAGCCCCTCTCAATGTAAAAAGTAAGCAGGATTCTAACCCGAGCCACAACCACTGCAGAGCTCAGTGGGCTTACTCCCCAGAGTCCTCGGGAGAGCAGATTGGGAGGTCTCTTATCTGTCAGTCATAGTGAAAGACAAAAAACCAGGTTATCCGTTAAAGAAATATATTCATGCTTCTCTAATGCCTTTTAAAAGTCCCTTGTCAGAAAAACTACACATGCCCTAGCCTTGCTCATTTTATCTCCTTAGACATCACATATCATTAATCATCTCGGTCTGTCAAGACAAAGAGCTGGAAAACATTTATATTCCAAAATCTCCCAAATATCAACTAGGTCTCAAACACACGTGCACTCCGGTTATCAATTACAATTGGATATTCAAGGTGACAGGTTCCATTTCTAGGTTCTTTGCTTTTCCCTCCCACCATAAGGCTCAGAGAGGTACACACACACACACACACACACACACACACAAATCCACAAAAAAAATCCACACCCAAGGAATGAGCAGCCTCTAAATATGCTTTGTTCCCAACATCCAAGCATTTCCCCATCCTCTGACTTTTGGTGATTTTGCTGCCTCTCCAAGAAAAGCCTTCCCACCAAAACAGCTTCACTAAATAGTACCCATCATTCAAGACCCAATTCCTATCTCATTTCCTCTGTGAAGAATCTCATTAAAGAGCACCATTTTGGGACACCTGGGTGGCTCAGTGGGTTAAGCCTCTGCCTTCGGCTCAGGTCATGATCTTAGGGTCCTGGGATCAAGCCCCACATCGGGCTCTCTGCTCAGCGGGGAGCCTGCTTCCCCCGCCCTCTCTCTGCCTGTCTCTCTGCCTGCTTGTGATTTCTCTCTGTCCAATAAATAAATAAAATCTTAAAAAAAAAAAAGAGCACCATTTCCCCCTTCAAAACCTCCATAGCATGTCTGTGTTACCTAAATTCTGGGTGCGGGTTGGCTGGACAGACAGACCACAGGTGCATCCCATCCCAGTTCCCTAGATTTCTCCAGACAGGGCATTCAGTTCATCTTAGTAGAGGTCTCTAGATCTGACCACTTCCCGCAAAGAATGGTTTTCCAGCGTTCTAACATTGTACAGTTCTAGACAAAATTACTTTAGCCTGGAACTAATAGCAAGTAATTTTTGCCAACACTAAAATGAGGCTGCTTCCTCATAATTGGGAAATGAATCTTCTCACTCTTGCCTTTCTCCCAGTTCTATTGTTTTCACTTAGCTTTCATGCCAGTTCCATTATTTTCTCTTTCATTAGTGAACTGCCAGATCTTTCAAATGAAAGAGTTAAGGCACACTATTTTCTATATTTTTCTTTTAAAGTTCACTTCAGACTTAGAAAACATATGTAGTTATCAAATGAAAATAATTAATACTATTTCTGTGTTACACTATTCTCTGGACACTAAAATAATTATTTTTAAATGTTTCCGACTTGGCTTAGCTCTAGGAAATTAGGTTTCTCTCAACTATAATCTATTATATTATTAATGTGTATAGGTTTCACCTTCCAAAGCATCCAAAAAAAGGAACTCTATGCATTGGCTCATCATTTATTTTCACACTAGGCAGATATTTGAATTAGTTTTTTTTCTTTTATTCTTTCTAAATCTTTTTCAAGCTTTGATTCCTACTATTATGCTTCTTAATGGTTATTGGTATTAATTGACAATATTATGCTGAAAAAGGAGTAAATAAAAGGCTAATTCTTTTAAAAATAAACAATCATAATATTTAAAGATGTAATCTATGCAAAGGACAAGCAACTCATGATATCCACCACTTTCTCCAGGGGGGAACAGAACATTCATTGGTTTATATTGGGCCATAGAAAAATTTACAAAAGATTTAAGCACTACCTTCATAAAATAAACTTGGATTTTAAAAAAAGTTTGTATTATATGCTCATAAATCCTTCTCAGCATTTTGATGTGCCATGTAAATGTCACTATTTAAATGTAGCAGATGAATTTCTTGTGTTTTAGATAATGAATAATATTAGTTCTAAATAGGAGGAAGAGAATTTATATTAATTGAGCACTGACTTGAGTTTATTGGTCACTTTTTTTTAAGATTTTATTTATTTACTTGAGAGAGAGAGGGAGAGAGCACACAAGTACCAGTGGGAGGAGGAGCAGAGGGAGAGGAACAAGCAGGTTCCCCACTTAGCAGGGAGCCCAACGCAACAACTGGGGTCCATCCAAGGACCCTGAGATTATGACCTGAGCTGAAGTCAGATGCTTACCCCGCTGAGCCACCCAGGCACCCCTGTCAGTCACTTTTAACACATCATCTCATTGCATAACTACATGCAGTGAGTATGTTACTGTCCATTTTACAGATTTAAAAACTGAGGATCAGGCTGACATGCTTAAGTGGCTGGAGTTTATATTTGGTGTAAAGGCCATGATCTTTTCACTATATGATGTAGCCTTCCCTAAATTAAGCCTCTCTCATCAACAAGTCTGTGAGGATGGAGGTCTTCCAACACCCAGAAGAGGGCAATGGGAAGACAGAAGGAGGTCTTCTATGTCTTTTTCAAATAGCCCACAAAGATCCTAGGAGATTTCAACCTAGTCCTGAAGCCATAGGTAAAAATTACAAATTATCTACTTTAGCATAGAATGGAAGAGTCATAAAGAGACTTGTTGTCCTTCTTCATCCAACTATATATTACATGATGAGCTCTAGGGTATTTTCCAGAACAAATATCTACTGAAAAAATGCAGTAAAAGTAATATTAAAAATAAAAGAAGTGTCTGTGGAAAGTGATATAGTTCCACCTTTCCTGGAAAAGCAAACCAGGCACTAAAATGTTGAGACACACCAGGAGCATCATTTCTATTCCCTGAATTCCTGTTCCTTTACCTAAAACCAGCAGAAAGGGACGATACAAGAATGAAGAGGCATGAACCCAGAGTAAAGGGCACAATCAGACATGTGTTATAATGTGGCTTTTCCGGCTCAATCCCTGTTTCCAATCCCTGGAGCAGATGGCCAGTCCTAGGCTTTGTAGTATGCACTAGAGATTTGGAGTTGACTCAGAAATCATCCTGACTTCCCAACAGCTCACAGTCTGATTAGGGAGACGTGGCAAGTACATTAATCATCGCAATTGTAGGTAGAACATCATACATGTCATAAAGCAAAATACAGAAATATTCAAGAGCAACCATGAAGACCCCATGAGTGACATTTGGGATTAGTTAGGCAGGTCACTTGTCACTAGGTGGAGGTGGGGCACCAACAAAGGCATAAAAAGGTAGGTATCTTTCAGAATTGACACTTGCTTCTTGGGTTGTACATTGAAATATGGTTGACTGGTACCACGCTGAGGAGTCCTGGCACACGGTGGTAAGGGTTCTGCAACTGGTAACCTCTGAAAGACATGTTTCCACAGAGTGGAAAGATCTAATATTAAGCCACAAAAGTGTGATTTGTCTTCATGAATCCAGCGGCCAACCAACCCCCACACTCTTTTCTTTCCTCTCGCCAGGCTGTTGCCAACATCTGAAATTTGATTCAACACCTGAAAAGTCATTTTCTCACTCCCTATCCCCCTTAGAAGACTTAATTAGTGATATATTCAAAGTAAAATAAGCCACATAATGAAAAGAGAAATTGGAGTGGCAGCAGAAGTGTTAGCAGCAGGAGATCTGCCCAAGAAGATCAGTGGAGCTTGAGGATAAGAAGGAGAAGTCTGTACACCAGTCATCTTGTGTCCCCCTACTCAGGTCCTCCTGCAGAAAGTGAAGGTTAACTGGTGAGAAAAAGGGAGCTCAAGGTTCCTGGGGGATTCAACAGATGCATAGGCAGTGAACATAGTAATCAAACACACAGATTTGGAGTGAGACAGATGCCACAGGTAGACATTTACTAGCTGTGTGAATCTAAGCAAGTTACAACCTTTCTGATCCTCAGTTTTCTTATCTGTAAAGTGGGAATGCTAGTAGTACCTGCTTTACAGGGTTGTTGCAGAGAAGAATGGGATGATACAGGATAAAGAAGCTAGCCCAGTGAGCCCTATAGAGGACTTCCATTACGGCCTATAACCTTACATTGCTACAGGTCAGCTAAACAAAACTTTAATGCATTCAGAGAATGGAAGACACAAACCCTCCCTACCCCAGTGTGTGTGTGTGTGTGTGTGTGTGTGTGTGCACGCACTCGCACACACGAACATGCACATCAGAAAAACTTCATTCTCAAATTGTTTGTTGTTTTCTTGTAGGGAGAACACTAGCCTGAACCATGGGGCACCTGCATGCTATTCTGGGAAAGAATTAGAAATCAAGCCACCAATTCCACAGGAAGGAAAAGGTAGAAAGGAGTTAGAACTATTTTTGTGAGGATTTGGCAGCCAAAGGGCAGGACTAGAAAAAGCCAGGTAAACTGAAGTAAGATTCTCAGGATGTGAAAGTCAGACACATACACACCAGAATAGATGAGCTCTGACCACACAGACCAAATCAAATACTCTTAGAGTGCTACTGTGAAAACACAGCTCATCCCTACCCTGTTTTATTATTTGGAACATCTAAAAGATGTCGTGGGTCTGAGACATCCAGGATACAGAGTGACCCTGGAGAGCACTGGCAAGATCCAAGTGCCCATTTCTCTGGGGAGAGGTGGGGAGATCAGCAGTCACAGGGGCAGAGGTGGCATGGGGTGGGGCGGGGCTGGGCAGTTCACCTGGAGGAGTGGGGGGTGACAACTCTGTTTAGAACAAACAAGGACTGTGGAACTTGAAACTGCCCCTGTGCTTGAGAGGCCCAGAGGGCTCTGGATGGGGCTCTGGATGGGACCACATTTAGCCCACAGCCTCCCAAACTCCTCTGACTTGGGGAGCTCAGTACCTAGAGGAAGAATTGCACTGTGCCTCGACTTTTTCAAAAGTGCTCAAAGCTGAAGACTCCAGAGAAATTAAAATGCTCCAAGAATGGCCACCTGTGAAAATTCAAAAATGTGGCTTCAGGCTACTCTACAGATAAGTCGAAGAACCAAAATGCAAATGACCACTAGTCTGTATTTCTCCAGAGCCTAGTGTTTGACTGGGTGCCATCTTTTTCTGGAAAATGTATCTGCGTATAGACAGAGCCTTAGCCTTGTTTACATGAAGCATCCAAACATTTTGACAAATTAACCGTCATCTGCCAAGACAAAGTCCAGGACCTTCCTCGGGGAGAAAATTGAGTACAATTAGCAGTTTAACAAAACACAGCTACAACAGAGAAAACCGCTTTAATTCAAATTAGCCTTCACCTTCCAAAGAGGAAAACAGAAGGCAACTACAAACATCTCAAAAGCCCTTAATCCCGAGGTCACAATGTTAAAGGAAAGTTTCTGACAGGTCCTGGAAATGCCATTGGTATCAGAGGCACCTGGACAGCCCACACCTCATTTGATGTACAGCACTTTTGTCTTCTCCAGAGCCCTAAACTGTGGCTACCAACTTGTAATTTATTTCATTAACATCCCTAAAATGCCCTTTCTTGGATGAGGTAAATATATCAACATAGTCCACTCATGGAAAAGAAGTGTTGACTCTAACTATGGAAAAGCAGACTGGGTGACATGTACACCTGGATTTAATTACTCCTGTCAGCAGTCCAATGACTTCAAGGATAAACTTGGCGGAACCAGCTCCATTGCATAAATGGAAGATCTCCAACACCTCCAGTTATCTGTAGCGGGCTCTGACCTCAAGTCTCCTGGAGTCAGAGTTTGCCTTGGGCAGTGTTTTTATGAGTCCATTTGAGGAAGGAAGAATCAATTATTAAAACAAAAGATCTCCAACCTGGAATGAAGGATCACAAATTAACACGGTGACTTTGGCTTTTATATACCATAGCCTGTTAAAGCTGGAAGAGTCCGTTGAAATCACCCCCTCCAGCTCTTTCATTATACAGATGAGGGGATGGAATCCAAGAAGCCCTGGTGACTTGCCCAAGGTCACCTCTATTCCCAGAAACGCTCTATAGGACAATGATTGCAGATTGAAATTTGCCAGGTAAAATGCCATTTCCAGTTCACCCTTTCACTATTGGTACGAAAGGACCACAGGTACCGGCAAATTAGCTTCTCCTTTCTCTACTAAAAGGAAACTATGCTCAATACTTGATTTAACTGTGAAGGACCTCTGTATTTACAACTGAGTTATGGTCAAGATCTTTGTTAGAATTTGAACTATGGAAACAACATTAGAAATGATAGGTTGGTGCCACAACAACTCTTAGACATGTATTTAAATGTGATAAAACTACAGTGTCATAGGTAATATGGAAAACAGCAATACTTTTGCAACTCTTGGAATTAACAATATAGAAAAGATAAAAGCAATCCATTCCAAAGTAAATTGTCAGTTTTTAGTTATTTCAAATGTTGATGCTTAAAGAAAAGCAGTTTGAGGAAGTAGTCACTTAATAAGAATATACTGGGCGAGGGAGGAGTCAAGATGGCGGAGAAGTAGCAGGCTGAGATGACATCAGACAGCAGGAGATCAGCTAGATAGCCTATCAAACCATTCCGAACACCATGAATCCAATAGGAGATCAAAGAGAAGAAAAACAACAATTCTAGAGACAGAAAATCGACCACTTTCTAAAAGGTAGGACCAGCGGAGAAGTGAATCCAACGCGACGGGAAGATAGACCCCAGGGGGAGGGGCCAGCTCCCGGCAAGCGGCGGAGCACAAAATCAGGACTTTTAAAAGTCGGCTCCACGGAGGGACATCGCTCCAGAGGCTAAACTGGGGTAAAGACCTCATGGGGACAACGTGGACTCAGGTCCCGCGGGGTCACAGAAGGATCGGGAGTGTCTGAGTGTCGCAGAGCTCACAGGTATTAGAGCGGGGAAGCCGGCTGCGGAGACAGAGCCGAGGTTTCCTAGTGGTCTGTGACACGGACCGGTGCTCTGTGGCACGGGCCGGTGCTCTGTGCGAGGGGTCCCCACAAGATCCGGGGAGACTCCGACCCGGGAGAGCTCAGGGATCTACGGGGTTCGGAGACTCCAGGTGGGACTCTGCCAGAGACAGAGACGCTTGGTCACAGGCTGGGTGAGCTCGGAGCATTCCCAGAAGCCAGTGAGACGGGACTGATTATGCACGATTTTCTCTGAGCGCGCGTGGTCTCCGAGCGCAAACGGGGGCTGGGGAGACCGGAGGGATTAAACGCTTTTCTACAAAGGCGCACTGAAGACTGGGGCCCCTAGCTCTCAGCTCCTCTGAACCAGAGATTGGGAGGCTGCCATTGTCATTCCCGTCCTCTGGAACTCTATGGAAAGCGTTCAGGGAACAAAAGCTCCCGAAAGCGAACCTAAGAGGATTACTTAGCCCAGCCCCTGGTAAGGGCGGTGCAATTCCGCCTGGGGCAGAGACACTTGAGAATCACTACAACAGGCCCCTCCCCCAGAAGATCAAAGAAATCCAGCCAAGACCAAGTTCACTTAACAAGGAGAACAGCGGATTCTTATCTGGACAAAATGACAAGGCGGAAAAACTCACCACAAAAAAAAGAGCAGGAGACAGAATGGAAGGCTAGGGACCTAATCAATACAGACATTGGTAATATGTCAGATCTGGAATTCAGGATGACGATTCTCAAGGTTCTAGCCGGGCTCGAAAAAGGCATGGAAGATATTAGAGAAACCCTGTCAGGAGAAATAAAAGCCCTTTCTGGAGAAATAAAAGAACTAAAGTCTAATCAAGTTGAAATAAAAAAAGCTATTAGTGAGGTGCAATCAAAAATGGAGGCTCTTACTGCTAGGATAAATGAGGCAGAAGACAGAATTAGTGATATAGAAGACCAAATGACTAAAGAAGCTGAGCAAAAGAGAGACAAACAACTACTGGACCACGAGGGGAGAATTTGAGAGATAAGTGATGCCATAAGACGAAACAACATTAGAATAATTGGGATTCCAGAAGAAGGAGAAAGAGAAATAGGAGCAGAAGGTATACTGGAGAGGATTATTGTAGAGAATTTCCCTAATAGAGCAAGGGGAACAAGCATCAAAATCCAGGAGGTGCAGAGAACACCCCTCAAAATCAACAGGAATCGGTCCACACCCCACCATCTAATAGTAAAATTTACAAGTCTTAGAGACAAAGAGAAAATCCTGAAAGCAGCACGGGACAAGAAGTCTGTAACGTACAATGGTAAAAATATTAGATTGGCAGCAGACTTATCCACAGAGACCTGGCAGGCCAGAAAGAACTGGCATGATATATTCAGAGCACTAAACGAGAAAAACATGCAGCCAAGAATACTTTATCCAGCTAGGTTATCAT
Organism: Taxidea taxus jeffersonii; assembly: GCA_003697995.1. Lineage (NCBI taxonomy): Eukaryota > Metazoa > Chordata > Mammalia > Carnivora > Mustelidae > Taxidea > Taxidea taxus. The sequence goes on along the minus strand of ML102368.1, from coordinate 71,270 downwards.
TGAAAATAGAAGGAGAGATAAAAAGCTTCCAGGACAAACAAAAACTGAAAGAGTTTGTAAACACCAAACCAGCTCTACAGGATATATTGAAAGGGGTCCTCTAAGCAAAGAGAGACCCTAAAAGTATTACCAGAAAGGAACAGAGACATTATACAGTAACAGTCACCATACAGGCAATACAATGGCACTAAATTCATATCTCTCAATAGTTACCCTGAACGTAAATGGGCTAAATGTCCCAATCAAAAGACACAGGGTTTCAGAATGGATAAAAAAACAAAACCCATCAATATGCTGCCTACAAGAAACTCATTTTAGACCTGAAGTCACCTCCAGATTGAAAGTGAGGGGGTGGAAAACAATTTACCATGCTAATGGACATCAGAAGAAAGCTGGGGTGGCAATCCTTATATCAGATCAATTAGATTTTAAGCCAAAGACTATAATAAGAGATTAGGAAGGACACTATATCATACTCAAAGGGTCTGCCCAACAAGAAGATCTAACAATTTAAATATCTATGCCCCTAACATGGGAGCAGCCAACTATATAAACCAATTAATAACAAAATCAAAGAAAGACATTGACAAGAATACAAGAATAGTTGGAGACTTTAACACACCCCTCACTGAAATGGACAGATCATCCAAGAAAAGATCAACAAGGAAATAAAGGTCTTAAATGACACACTGGACGAGATGGACATCACAGATATATTCAGAACATTCTACCCCAAAGCAACAGAATACATGTTCTTCTCTAGTGCCAATGGAACATTCTCCAGAATAGATCACATCCTGGGTCATAAATCAGGTCTCAACAGGTATCAAAAGATTGGGATCATTCCCTGCACATTTTCAGACCACAATGCTCTGAAGCTAGAACTCAATCACAAGAGGAAATTTGGAAAGAGCACAAATACATGGAGACTCAACAGCATCCTTCTAAAAAATGAATGGGTCAACCAGGAAATTAAAGAATTGAAAAAAACCATGGAAACGAATGATAATGAAAACACAACAGTCCAAAATCTGTGGGACACAACAAAGGCAGTCCTGAAAGGAAAATATATAGTGATACAAGCCTATCTCAAGAAACAGGAAAGGTCTCAAATACACAACCTAACCCTACACCTTAAGGAACTCGAGAGAGAACAACAAAGAAAGCCTAAACCCAGCAGGAG
>ML102368.1:0-64683 GCA_003697995.1 Taxidea taxus jeffersonii | reverse complement strand
CATTATATGTTTAAATAAAGCTTAAATTAAAAAAAAAAAAAAAAGAATATACTGGGCACCATGAGATTGAGTGCCTGTCTCCAAGAAACTAGAGAAGCCAGGAAGGGACAAGAAAACAAAGAGAATGAGAAGGTTAGAGATATGCCCTAGGCACCAAAGGAGCACAGCTTCCTGGGAGAATCAAGACAGCCCTTGCAGAGGAAGATGAGCCCTTGCTCATAAAAGAATGAGCAGGAGTTTGACAGAAAAATGGAGAAAAGAATGTCATCCCCAAAAGCAGACAGAAATGTGTTGTGGCTATTCAGATGAGAATCTGAGTACTCGCAGGGTCTCATTATTTTTCATTTCACTTAAGAATGTGGAGATTCCCTTTCCACTTAATGCAGATTTTTTTTTTACGATTAATGTATATATTTGAGAAAGAGAGAGAGCGAGAACGACAGCATGCCTCAGGGAGGGGCAGAGGAAGAGGGAGGGAGAATCCCGAGCAGACTTCCTGGGGACTGCAGAGTCCTAATGCAGGGTTCTCTCTCATGACCCTGAGCTGAAATCAAGAATTCATACTTAACGGACCAAGCCTCCCAGTTGCCCCTTAATGCAGATATTTCACTAGCACTGTTCATGCTCCTCAGTCACAATAAAGATTGTATTTCGATATGAGTGAAAGAGGGGGGAAAAGCAAAAAAAAAAAAAAAGAGGTTCCTGAGCAAGAACTGAAAATGGGACAGGAAGACCCAGTGCAAAGGCCATGTGTTTGTCATCCCTGTAGCAAGGTGGATTCTTGAGGCATTTGTTTTTTAATCTTTTACAACAGAATGTGTGGTGTATATTAGGTATGCAGCAAACATGTATCTATTTGAGTGAAAAATCACTAAGTTCCCTCAAGAGATGCCACTTTATAACCACAATAACTGCTGTAACAAAATCAACAGAGAATAACTAGTGTGAGTGTAAGAGGATATGGAGAAATTGAGACCCTTCTACATTGCTGATGGGAAGGTAAAATGGCATACGTACTTTAAGGAACAGTCTGGCGGTTCCTCAAAAAGTTAAGCATGGGGCGCCTGGGTGGCTCAGTGGGTTAAAGCCTCTGCCTTCAGCTCAGGTCATGATCTCAGGGTTCTGGGATCAAGCCCCGCATCCGGCTCTCTGCTCCGAGGGGAGCCTGCTTCCTGCTCTCTCTGCCTGCCTCTCAGCCTACTCATGATCTCTGTCTGTCAAGTAGATAAACAAAATCCTTAAAAAAAAAAAAAAGAAGCATAGAGTAACCAAGTGAAAATTCTACTTCCAGGCATATCCCCAGAAGAAACAAAAACACATCCACCCAAGAAGGTGTACCTCAATGTTCATAGCAGCATTATTCATAATAACCAAAAAGTGAAAACAGCCCAAATGTCCATGACCTAATGAATAGATAAGTAAAATGTGATCTATCCACCATACAATAGGATATTACATGGCCATAAAAGAGAATGAAGTACTGATACATATTACAACATGAATAAACTTTGAAAACATTACATTAAATGAAAGAATCAATTTAGACCAAATCAAGAATTAATAAAGACCCAATATGGCATAATTCCATTTGTATGAAATATCCAGAATAAGTATGTTCACAGAGAGAGAATATACCGGCAAGTTAGCTTCTCCTTTCTCTACTTCATCATGTCAGTGGTTGTACAATTCTGTTAATATACTAAAAACCATAAACTGTAGACTTTATTTTTTAATTTAAGTTTTTTAATTTTAATTACAGTGTAATTAACATACACTGTGCTATTCGTTTATAGGGACTCAACAATTCTATATGTTACTCAGTGCTCATGATGAGAACTGTACCCTTAATCCCCTTCACCTATTTTACCCATTACCCTGCCACCTCCGCTCTGGTGACTCTCAGTTTGTTCTCTCTAGTTAAGAGTCTGTTTCTTGATTTGTCTCTCTTTATTTTCCCTTTGCTCATTTGTTTTGTTTCTTACATTCCACATATGAGTGAGAGTTGTGAAATGAGTGTAAATGGTATTTGTCTTTCTCTGACTCTCTTCACTTAGCCTTACATACTCTAGATCTATCCATGTCATTGCAAATGGCAATATTTTATTCTTTTTGTGGCTAAATAATATTCCATTGTACATATATACCGCATCTTCTCTACCCATTTATCCACTGAGGGACACTTGGGCCGCTTTTGTAGTTTGGCTATTGTAAACAATGCTGTAATAAACATAGGGGTGTGTGAATCCCTCTGTGTTAGTGTTTTGTCATTTTGGGGCAAATACTCAGAAGTACAATTACTGGATTATAGGGTAGTTCTATTTTTAATTTTTTGAGGCATCTCCATACTGTCTTTCACAGTGGTTGCACCAGTTTGCATTCCCTCCAACAGTGCACAAGGGTTCCTTTTTCTCCACATCCTTGTCAACTCTAACTGTTTCTTGTGTTTTTTATTTTAGGCATTCTGAGAGATATGAGGTGATATCACATTGTGGTTTTGATTTGTATTTCCCTGATGATCAGTTACATTGAGCATCTTTTCATGTGTCCATTGGCCATCTGTATGCCTTCTTTAGGAAAATGTCTATTAATATCTTCTGCCCATTTTTTAGTTGGATTATTCATTTTTGGGGTGCTGGGTTTCATACAAATTATATATATTTTGTATACTAACCCTTTATCAGACATGTAATTTGTGAATATTTTCTCCCATTCAGTGGTTGTCTTCTGGTTTTGTTGATTGTCTCCTTTGCTGTGTAGAAGCTTTTTATTTTGTTGGGAGTCCTGAGAATTTGTTTTTGCTTTTGTTTCCCTTGCCTTAGGAGACATAGCTAGAAAAATGTTACTTGGTAAATATCAGGGAAATTATTGCCTGTACTCCCTTTTAGGATTTTTATTGTTGGGTCTCACATTTAGGTCTTTAATCTATTTTGAGTTTATTTTTGTGTGTGATGTAAGAAAGTGGTCCAGTTTCAGTTTTTGCTTGTAGCTTTCCAGCTTTCCCAACAACATTTATTGAAGAGACTGTCTTTTCCCCATTGCACATTTTTGTCTCTTTTGTTAAAAGATTAATTGACCATATAACCATGGGTTTATTTCTGGGCTCTCTATCCTGTTCTATTGACCTATATGTCTGTTTTTGTACCATATTGTTTGTTTTACTACATCTTTGTAGCATAATTGAAATGTGAAATTATAATATCTCCTATTTTGTTCCTTTTCAAGATTGTTTTGACTATTTGAGGTCTTCTGTAGTTCCATACAAGTTTTAGGATTGTTTGTTCTAGTTCTGTGAAAAATGCCATTGGTATTTTGATAAGGGTTCCATTAAATATGTAGGATGCTTTGGGTAGTAGGACATCTTAACGATATTTTTCTCCCATTCTGTACCATTTGTCTGTGTAATATTCCATTTCTCTCATCAATGTCTTATAGTTTTCAGAATATAGGTCTATATAGAGAGAGAGAATACAGGTGTATTGTACCTGTATTCTGTATTCTGTATAATATATACCTGTATTCTGTATTCTGTATAATATATACCTGTATTCTGTATATATATATATATATGTGTGTGTGTGTATATATATATACATACAGATGTGTATATATATATATCTTTAGCATAGCAGAGGGGCTAAAGATTTGAACAGAAGCAGAAGGCAATAAGCTGTGGCAATCACAGAACTCACCTTATTTGTTTCTTGTCTTTCAAAGGTCTCTGTCCTTTGTTTTCTGATGTCCAACATCTTGAAAACCACATGTTTATGCATGTTTCACATGTTGAAAGCACATGTTTATAACACATTTAATATAAATGAGAATATATTAAATAATTTATATAGAAATATTTCATTGTGATACAAATAAAATATGCATACATGGATACATACATACCAATAAGTATGCATATAATTTACAAGGTCATGCAAAATGGACTGGGATGATATATACCAAACATTTAACAGTCGTTACCCTCACAAGTGGAGGAATAAAAGTACACTAGTGACCATTTTCCATTTTACTGTATGCACCTTTTCAGTGTTTTACTTTCTGGAGTGTTCATATATTACCTTTATAAATTGATAAAAATGTTGGTAAGAACACCTTGAATTATTGCCTCTAGCTACCCTCTTCCATTCAGTGAACTGCGTTGAAGAAGAGGTGCTTGTCTGTGACTGACTAGCTCACATGCCAGTTCAACTGACATTGTTCGCTCCACGTTGTCATTTCCCATTAAGGCTTCCTACACTGTATCTGTCTCCCGTGTTTTGAGAAGCTAACCATTTAATTCAGATAATATGAGGAGGACAATTTAAATCAACAAATGTATACCTTAAATTCCGTTTAAGGGAAAAAAAAAAACTGTATCACCTATAATTTGAAATACAGTCATGGCTATTACCATCCCCTCCGAAACTTTCTTGCTGGTCGAAAAACTGTTTTGTCTCCAGAGAAAATAGGGAGGTTGTCAAGCAATTCCACCACATGGTACAAGCCATCCCTACCATCTCTAAAAATCTGATTTCTTCTTTTGAATACCATATTTAAGTTAGATGATAGGTTTTGGCATTGTAAATTGATGGAGAAAATTCTTGTGCAATCAAATGTCAATCTTGTTTCCAGGACTTAGGACCCAAAATGTAAATTCTACTATATATTTTGAATGCACTTAGAATAAAAGAGCTCAGCAAGAGACATGAGTTTGGATATAAAGAAATGCTTCTTAGTGGGTCTCCAAGTGGGGTGTCAGTCTCTCAAGCATTTCGAACCTCACGTGATAAAGGAAAACTGTTTCTCTACTCACAACACTTCTGACACAAATTCCACACCAAGCAGTTCTCCAGTGCTCTGCGGATGCCAATTCAGTGTCCTATTTAATTAAACTCAGACACTGACTATCCTGAGTTACCACAGACCCCACAGGTTAATGGCTCAGTCCCAGAGGTGGCCTTAACTTCAGATGCCAATCTCAGGGAGTGGTTCTTGTTATCCACAGTTCTGTCTGATTTGTCTCCAAATCCCAGGTACCCACACCCCTCCTCAGTTTCAATAACTTGCTCTACCGGCTCACAAAACTCAGGGAAACACATCACTTATGTTTACTGGTTTATTATAAATGAGATTGCAAAGTATACAAATGAACAGCCGAATGAAGAGGTACAATAGGGGGAGGTCGGAAGAGTCTGGCACACAGGAGTATTCCCATGGAGTTGGAGTGCACCAGAACATGGATATTTTCACCAACCTGGAAACTCTCCTAATCCTACCAATGAGGCATTTTTATGGGGGTTTCATCACACAGCCATGATCAATTATTAAACTCAATCTCCAGGCCTCCATCCTCCCCAGAGGATGAGGAGAGAGCTGAAAGTTCCAAGTTTCTAATCATGACTTAGTCTTGGGTAACCAACTCCCACCCTGAAGCTATCCAGGAGTCCACCAAGGGTCACCTCATTAGAACAAAGACATTCCAATCACCCAGGAACTTCCAAGGGATTTAGATCTCTTTGTAAAATGCTCATATCACTCCTGTCATTCAGTCAATCACAAGAATTTTAAGAGCTCTGTATGAGAAGCTAGGGACAAAGATCAAATATATATTTCTTACTATGTCACAGGTGGGCCACCATGTAATAATAAGATATATCAAACTTTTCCTTTCTATAGGCAGAGAGATGGCACAGACGTTCTCTGGAGGTCCCGTTAATCTTTAGGTTTCCTTTAAGCCTATCATGGATTTTGTATTCCTATAAACATGCACACAAACATGGCATGCAGGCACACATTGGATGTCTGACTTTTGACTTCCAAACTACTTTAGATCTTGAGCAGAAGGATATAAACTTTCAAAAGTACCAGAGCTTGAGCTGTCAGGGCTGTGGTAGAAAATAGAATTTAATACTCTAAACTTCAATTGAGTAACATGTGACAGCATCCAGAACAGTACCCAGAGGCTGGTAGAAGACAAAGGTGATGCTCCAACTATTTTACATCCAGTATAATATCGTCACCCACCAGTCAGAACAAACACCAGCTGTAAACCTTTCATAGAAACATACCACAGCAAACTGGCAAAATTATCAGTGCTAATAAAAGCTCAAGAAATGTTTGGATTTTTTTTCCTTACGTATGCCTTTGTTCACATAGAGTCTGTCAAACTAGAATTAATATTTACAGGACATTATTATCACAGTATATATGTTTTCTTAATTGAGTTATATAATTGTATTTACATTTTATTCATTAATCTCTTATTGATCCTGGATGACTGCAGAAAGCAATTCCCAAGAATTTGGAAATAGGAGAAATAAGATCTCCCTCTTAAGAGTCGGACAATGAAATCAGTTTTTACGAGGAGATTATATCATCAGTCATTATAGATGAAGAACTTCCTCAAATTAAGTAATCTGAGGACTTCAAAGCTAAATTTATTATCATGTGAAAGTTGTGGAATACCTAAAATCCAGACAGAGAGACAGAGAGAGAGAGAGAGAAGAAAGAAGAGAGAGAGACAACAGAAAATATGCAGAACCATCCCCTGGAAAAAGAAAAGGAGAAGCTAACCTCAACTAGGATGCCCCAGCCAGCACACCAGGAGTAAATGGGGCCAAAATCAAGGCTATCTCTGGGGGTAGGGAGGCTCCATTGCTAGAAGATTTTTCCTGAGATAACTAAATTCCTTTCATTTTGACCTACCTACTGATTTGGTAATGAATAGAGAAAGCTGATCCGCTCCCATGGCCCTAATAAGACAGCTCATACTGGTTCCTGTGAAGTTCTCTCTCACTGCAAATTAGTACATTGACATTTCAGCACCTGAATCAGCCCCATGTGCATTTTAATTAGTACGAGTCAGTCACTGGGCCCTGATGACCTCCTAGTACTCATAAGAGAGATAGGAGGTAGGGCCCAGTGCTAAAGATGACAAGATGTAAGTCACACAGGCCTGGGTTCAAATGCCAGTCCTGCCTTTATAAAGCAATGTGTGATTTTAAGCAAGCTTTAACTTCCCTAAGCCTTGTTTTATACATGGATAAAGTGTGTATAATAATTGCTCCCATGTGGAGTGATCAAATGTAGTAAGGTTTGTAAACTGGTGTTTTCATCATTCACAATGAGTCTCTGGGCTTTCAGAACAGGAGGACACATCCGCACGGCCAGCACCCCAACCCCTCCACCCCATAGGCCTCACCCACATAACACCTTTATCTGTCATCTCCAAGTGTCAACAAATGTACTGAGTTACTCTGCTTCCTGGCTGGACTCAGCTCACATTCCTGTGTGTATCCCCACCACCCCCCCTCTCACAATGGGTTTGCTTTGTTCCCTCGAATTGTTTCAGATTGTGAGAAAACAACCACCACACCCCATGAACAATGAAGCTAGAGCACACCTGTAGAGTTTTCACCAGGCATTAATAATACGACTGTTGGGTCCACCGTCAAAGGAGCGAGCTGATACAAAGCGAAAGTCAAGCAAAGATTTGTTTCGCGCCAAGCATCGAGAATCAAACCAACCGTTTGGGGCTGACTCTTACAGAGAGGGCGACCCCTCCCAGCCTCACAGACTAACTTTTTTTTTTTTTTTTTTTAATTTATGTGACAGACAGAAATCACAAGTAGGCAGAGAAGCAGGCAGAGAGAGAGGAAGGGAAGCAGGCTCCCTGCTGAGCAGAGAGCCCGATGAGGGGCTCGATCCCAGGACCCTGAGATCATGACCTGAGCCGAAGGCAGAGGCTTAACCCACTGAGCCACCCAGGCGCCCCCAGACTAACTTTTATAGAGCAAAGGCCATGTGGTCGGGCCTGGCCACACACAGGTAGCCAATGAGATTGTAACACACAGAAAAAGTTGCACAGTCATGCTAGGTCACACACGGGTGGCCAATTGAATTACAGTTCACCCCATAGTAGCTATTTAAACTAGCCTATCACCTTGGTCAGAATTGGCACCCAAAAGGCAGGGCCTTGGTAGCTAGGGAGACAGTATGCGCCCCCACTGATTGGATGTCTCCACCTGGCCTGACTCACCCCTGCATCCCAGCTCTGTTATCTCCACCTGACCTGACCCACCCTTGTATTTGGGTTCTGTTATCTGGGGCTGGTCGACCATATTTTACTACATAAACAACACAATGGCTGTTTAATCCGAGAGATGGAATCACTCTGGCTAAGGAGGCCCTTACATGACCATGGTTATTCTCAGCATAGTGATCATTCAGAAATGGAGAGGTGTGCACATGACAGATAGCTATGTTAATATTATCGTTTGCTTAATTTGATTCTCATGGAAAACTGTGCAGTCTTATTGTTACTGCCCCTTCATTTCAAGGTTAAAAAAGAAGAAGAAGAAGAAGAAACGAATGCTCACAAAGTTTAAGTGACTTACAAAGAAATGCACAGTCAGAAGGGAAACAGAGATCCCAAGATGCTTCCCATAGGTTTTCGACAATACTACACATACACACACACACACACACACACACACACCAATTAGTTGGTATGAGTCTAATGCTACTGTATGAATCTAAATGACATTTAACAGGAAAGATCAATTGACAAAACAGGAACACAGAGAGATATTTAACAAAGCTAGAGAAGAAAAACTGAGTCAATACCATGCAAATGTTAAGAGCCTCTTCTTCTCGAGGGAGCTCAAGAGTTAATACAGACTCTCTCTGCCCTGTATTCACTCTGCCCTGGGGAGCTGGAGGGATGGATCTGGCTGATAATTGGAGGAGATTTAACAGGGCATGTTCTGCTCAGCTCTGTCCTGTTTCTTGGTGGGAATGGGGATCCAAGAGTGAGTCAGCATTCTCTGCTGTCTTCCCAAGGCTGTCATGACTACAGGAGCCACTCCCTCCAATTCCTGGGCACAGTCATCAGACATCTTTGGCTCTCACACCAAGCCATGTATTTTAACTCTGGTTAAGTCTGGTGATTGTTTGGCCCCCAGTGCTTCCTTTCTTTTATTCTTCATTTAACCAAAACTAAGGCAGAAAGAAGAATGCTCTTTATTGGACTTCTCAATCACCCCTAACTATAAATTCTGGTATTAGCAATGTTACCATGGACAAGTTGGTTATCTACCTGGTAATCTGAGACAAACCACTTAATCTGAGTCTCAGTTTCAACATCTCTAAAGTACACTAAATACCACTTAAACTAGACATGAACATGAAACAAAATTATATATTTATACATATATATATGAATAAGTACAAAGTACAAGAATATATATGTACACACAAGTTCTCAAACTCTCAAATGGAATCAAGCATCAGAAACACCCAGAGGGTTTGCTAAAACTCAAATTGCCTAAGCCCCACTCCTCCCATCCACCCTGTTTCTGATTCAGCAGGTGAGGCCTAAATGTGCTCAAGCTACTGAACTAGGAACCACACTTTGAGAACCATTGAAATTCCACGTACATGCATGCACACACAAACACACACAGAGATATCTTATGAATACAGCACCTGCCACATGGGATGTTCTCAATAGCATACTAATTCTGTCTCTCTGGATTTTAGATGCTGCCATTTCTGTTTTGTTGTTCCAAAAAAAAAAAACCTACTTTAAGGGAATGGTTCTCCTGCAAGGACATTTGTGATATTTTTTTATTGTCATAAATTAGGGGGCGAGGGGGACTGCTACTAGCATCTACTGGTCTATTGAGAAGAGGCCAGGAATTCTCGTAAATATCCTACAGCGCAAAGAGCAGTCCCCCACAACAAAAGAGTATCTAGTTCAAATGTCAATAGTACCAAGATTGAGAAATCCTTCTTTAAGTCCTCGCCTAAAACCCTCTGTCTATAATTCAAGCAACTATGCCCACTAGTGTCCATACACACAAGTCCTTTCTCACAATTTCATAGATACTTAACCCATTAGAAACCCATTAGACCAAAGGGAAACAACTTGTGGAACAAGGGAAAGTAAGCTTAAGTTTATTTTATCACATTATATCAGATACGTCAGTAGAAGAAAGGTTTTAACAAAGGAGAAGAAGGAAGAGTAAGCTCTGGAACTGTGGTGTGTAAGGGAGGAGATATCTTTAAGATAGAACTAGAAATTTAGGATAAAGACTTACAAATATATAGGACAAGTATAAAATCATTGTTTAAATATAAGAATATAAAACAATTCATATACAAGTTGCCTACTCATTAAGTTTTTAGACTTTGGAATGTGTAGAAATGATAAGAGCTAAGGACAATATTTTCTCCTTCCTGAAATTTTCCTGAGTTTTTTCTATCAGCAAATCAACAAGGCACAATTTTAATAGTCAGCAGTTCTAAAAATATGGAGTAGTTTGTACTTTTTCTCATCTGCTTGGGAATATTAGATGGGCCTTCCAATATAATTCTTTGAGTGATCTTATCTCAAACACAGAAAAATCTGATTGAAAAAAAATCCAATATTTCAGGATCCAGGTTCCAGCTCATGGGTTTTGCCACTTCCTCTGTCATGACCTCTCTGAGCCTCAGTTTCCTTATTGATATAAAGCACAAGATTCAGAAATTACAAACTGGCTGTGCATGGGCCTAGGTTCAGGATGTACTGAAAACCCAGGAAAGTCCTTGAGTCAGTCAATATTTATTGGCATGAGGTCTCATTCAGCCCCTGGGAGAGACAACGACCCCTTAGACAGGACTGGTAGTGAACCCAGACTCTGACCTACAAGCAATCAAGAAATAATCTCCTGGTTGCCTTCCATGAGCCAAAAGAACTCACTGGAGGGAAGAGAAAGTTCAGGAAGCTATCGTGGTTTGGAGCTATTGCTTGCCAGTAATTAAAGAACTTTGACAGGAGAAGGGCACACTCAATTTCAAATTGCCTTCTTTTATACCTCCAGGAAAATCTGCAGGCTCCCTAAAGAGAAAGGAACAAAATAAATTCAAAAGATGGCCCGGGTTGGTTTGTTTGTTATTGTTGTTTTAAGTATGACCAACTGAGACTCAGTAAAAAGAGAGAGCCAAATGACTTAATCTTGTGGCCCAACACCAGACTCTACCAGACTGGAGCAGGGCTCACACAGCTGAAAACAGAAGGGCTAGATCACATCCAGGAAGGGGTCCAGATTTAGATCGGTCATGCGGTCTCCAAGTTAAGCTGAAGGTATAATCATGTATTTGTCACATTAAAAGTGTTCATGTATCGAAAGGAAACTTTTGACATGTAGCCCAATGTCCTTAGTCTTATTTTGCTATTTCTTCATTTCTTAACATAGGAGGGGCCTTAAAAAATTGACCTGGGGCCTTTCCTTAACTCTGGGCAAGGCCACTTGGAGTTAGACACTGACGCCAAACCAAGGCACAGCTGAGGGACCAAAGTGTTAAATAAGCAGCTGTTTTATGGGTGAAGAGAAACCACAACACAAAACAAATATAAAAGATAAAATAGACAGCGGTGAAATAAAGAATGGAATGGAAGATAAATGGCAGAATGAAAACATCCAGCGGGGGCGCCTGGGTGGCTTAGTGGGTTAAGCCTCTGCCTTCGGCTCAGGTCATGATCTCAGGGTCCTGGGATCAAGCCCTGCATGGGGCTCTCTGCTCAGCGGGGAGCCTGCTTCCCCCTCTCTCTCTACCTGCCTCTCTGCCTACTTGGGATCTCTCTCTCTGTCAAATAAATAAATAAAATCTTTTTTAAAAAAGAAAAGAATGTCAAAAGCACAGAGAAAATTCTAAATCTTAGAGGAAAAAAGAGCAATCAACATAAAAAGGAACAGGAAAAATTGGACACAAGACAATAGAGCAATATTTTCAACATATACCCCAATATACTATTACCCACTTAAAGTTTTCCCAATATACAAGCATAGGTTAATATTGAAAAATCTGTAAGTATAGTTTACATCATTAATGAATTAAAAGAGAAATACTATGTAACCATCTTAAAAATGCAGAAAAATTATTTTATATAATCCAACATCCATCCATAATTTTATAAAATTCAACATCAATCCACATTCTTGACCTGATAAAGAGATCAAAAACCAGAGCAAATGCTACCCTAATAGAAACATCGGTGCATCAGCAACATGGCTCTTGGGTCTTGGGCACTGATAGGCCTGGTTACCTCAGACAGGTGAGTGAGTTGTTTTTGGATCATGAGCCTCTTTGAGGAAAGCAGGGAGCCCCAGAGTGGGGAGCTAAATACATGAGGAAGACAGCATGACAGAATGGGTTAAAGGGGGATCCCATAAGTGGCAAGGAAACAGGGAAACAAGGAGGGATCTGGAAAGTGGCCACTTCAAAATATTCCCTAAAGTCACAAACATACAACACACCTAACGCATGCAAAACAAACACACACACAACATATACTGCCCACGGAGAACACCCACATGCCACATACACACCATACATACTACACAAACACACACGTCACATAAACAATATTCAAACAACACATGCACCCCACCCACAGCACACATACAACACATTTATACTACACACGAACTGCACATATAACACAGAGAAAACACATATGTAGCCCTGACACTATACATACACCGCACAAAAACACCAGGCACACCACATACACACAGCATATAGTATATACCGACAGCCACATATAACACACACAAACATATATAGAATGTACACAGACAGTGCATACTGTGTGCATATATGTCCCACATATTACATACATACCACACAAACACCACACATACTCAATGCATATACCACACAGAGGAACACACACTGTATACACGACATTCAAAGAGCACATACACACACACCCAAAAAAAATAGCCCCTAAGGTGAACCCTGTTCCTTCTCCCCACCCCACCTCTCCCAGAGCCAATTCCTAGGTCATGAAGTCTTGGTGGAACCTGCCTCCCCTCATGTTCATTACCCAAGGTGATGATAGGAGGCTCTGGGAAAGAGAAGGGTCTTCACAGAGCTAGTCCGAGACCCCTGTGGGGCCACACCAGCGACCTGGGGGCCTGAGTGATTGTGCATGTGCAACACTTGGCAGAAACTCCACTTCTCAAATTTCAGTCCCTGAGGATGCTAAAATGACCTTCAAGGGTCAGGCTTGCTTTTGTTTTTTATGTTTTCTTTACCTTTCTTTCTATAGCTTAAGAAATCCAAGTGCAAAATGTAGAACTGTAGGAAAGAAGGTAGATTCGTTATATTTGGGATGGTACATTGGTCTCTAACCTTGTAAGAGATGACTCTTTTCTCCGTTGAGCAGCTGAGGCAGCATATGTTCTGATGCTGGAGAGCGTGCAGTATAAAGTAGAAGCTGCAAGGGGAAAACGCTGTCCCCGGGAGTTTACAGCCTGTGTTTAATTTGAAATACCATGGAAGAGGCACTCAAATCTCAGAAGGCTAGGGTCTGCTAAACTATTTCCTTTGTTCCCTTTTTTTTTTTTTTTTTTTTTTAATTAAAAGGTGTTAAAAATTGCTAAAAATAAAAAAAAAAAAAAAAAAAAAAGAACCAGCATTCACCATCTATGTTATTAAATGCCATATTTATATTATAAGAAGAAATTTCCATTATCAGGCCAGTGTGTATTAAGAGAAAGAGAGAGAAAATGCACTCAGGATCTCTCTAAAGAGATATCTAGAATTTGGCACTATACTTACCATTGGAGTGCTCCAAGTTTTTAATTTCCACAGTTAAGTTGCAATATATTTTTCTAGGACATCGTTTGGGGATAAAAATTCTAAGTCTGCAAAGCAGAATAGACTGAGTAGGGAATTTAACAATGTGACAACTGGATGAGTTATTATTTTATATATTTGAAAATTTAAAGGATATATGGGATGGGGGTGGTTCCAGGACCAGAGGGCCCCATTTTCAGAGGAACACAGCACAAAAAGTCAATGTGTTCAGGGACCAGTAGTTTGTACAGGGCAACAGAGGCACAAGGTGCTGGGATAATCAGAGAGTGGGTGAGGCTGGGGAGGTACAAGGTGGGGGCGATGTCATAGTAAGCCACAGATTCCTCATTGATCATTCAAGGACTTTCCTGCTGCTCTTGAACAAAGACAGAATTCCAACTGGCGTAAGGCAAAGGAAGGGGAATTTATTGTTTCACAAAACTGAAAGATCTGGGTGTAGGCTTCAGGCACAGCCAGATAAGTGTTCCAATATGGTCATGAAGGATCAGGTTCTCCTCAGCCTTCTGCTGGGTTGGCTTCATTCTTAGACTCCACATGGAAATTTCCAACATCGGTTCCAGAATCACACCCCAGGGCCCAGACTAGGGTAAGGGGAGGAAGAAACAAAATTTAAGCAGGAACCCAAAACCTCAGTAATCCAGATAAATAATATTTTAATGCAATCTTCTAAAATTCAAAATGAAAGCAAAGAAATCTGTGATGTGCAAAGTATCAAAATATCAAATAAAAACAAGATTGGTGTTACTGGTTTGTCCTTTGGCCTCAGGTTCCACTATGTCTCCAATTTTAAAAAAAGGTAGAATCAGTAATGATGCTACTGATACTAAAGGAGTGAATGGATCCTGGAGGCGAGGAGGACAGAAGCTGATGTCCACTGCATCATGGTTAGAAGTCCTAACTTTATGTATAGGCAATGGACAATCATGGAAGAATCTTAATCAGGCAAGAGGCGTAAAGATAGAGGATGGAAGGAAGTGATGAAAGGATTGGAGGAAGGAAATTCAGGGACAGGAGTTAGGAGACTATTCACCCAAGCAAGATAGGTAAAACACAGGCATCAAGCAGGACCAGGTTGGGGATGCAGGGAGGGAATGCTGGGGACAGAACTGAGAAGTAATTAGGAAGGGAAAGCAGAAATTGGAGAAATGAGAAATGTTTAATAGTCAAGGGTAGTTCTCTGGTTTCTGACTCTAGCAGCTAGCTGGATGGTAACACAATAACCAAGATTAAGAATTTAGGATATGGGCAGGTTGGTGATTGGTACAAAGGAGGCAAGGGTGAGGAAGGGGTGCAGTTCTATCAGAATGACATAGAAGCAGCAACATCCAGCAGATAAAAGGATCCCCATCTCATGAGCAGTCTGGACCAGGAAGTATTGGAAAGTATTTGGAGAAGTTTGTAAAGTGTTGGCCTATGTAAGGGATAGTTAAATCATGGGATGTTTACCAAGTTCAGCCAGGGGGTGTGTTCAGAGGAAGAAGAGAAGACTGAGGATGGAATCCATGTCATTGGGAGTTCTCGCTAGTGCAATTTTTAAAAAATAACCCTGGCCTTGAAGTATCTTCTTTACTGATATTGCAACTCCCAGAACTTTTGTTTTTAATCCCCAGAACTTTCATATTACCCCTGCCTTGGATTAAGTTGCTAAAAGCATTTTGACATAATACAAATGTTCTCTATAGAACTTCAGACTTTACCAATACAAGTTACATAGCTAGGATAGCCACCAAGGAAACAGGCATAGAGCACACAACTTCCTAACAGGAGAGGAAAAGCTGGAATGAGAGAACTCATGCTACCTATTAGGTTGTGATCACCTTCAGTGAGCTGGGCTCATAAATAATTTCTCAGATTGGGTCTGAAAGAATTATAGGGTATTAAAAATTCTCTCATGGGGACGCCTGGGTGGCCCAGTTGGTTAAGCTGCTGCCTTCGGCTCAGGTCATGATCCTGGCGTCCTGGGATCGAGTCCCACATCAGGCTCCTTGCTCGGCAGGGAACCTGCTTCTCCCTCTGCCTCTGCCTGCCACTCTGCCTGCCTGTGCTTGCTCCCGCTCTCTCTCTGACATAAATAAATAAAATCTTAAAAATAAATAAATAAATAAATAAATTCTCTCATGGACCTTTTGTACACTTCATGATATCTGATTAAACTGGAGAGTTAAGAGAAACAGAATCCGAATTCTGAAATTCTGAAAGGAATCCGAAGAAAAAAAGGAACTCAGAGGGTCTCAGCCCAGGGTCTCTACTCATTGCTATCCCCCTCCAAGTTAGGACATAAAAACATCAGTCATGTCTGGAGGCCCCATGCTGGTACCAGCTGTAGAAGAAACATATGAAGGCATCATCTGACTCAGGGAGAGGCAGACAGGACCCTTGCTCTCCTCCCTGTCTTTGAACACAGGGACCGCAAAGTAAAGGAAGGTGTTGGAGATATTCAAGAAATATTTCCACCAGGAAATGCACAATCCAGTAACGGGCCCAATGTAACTTTTTAAAAAGCCCAGTGATCTACAACAAGGAGAAAGATTACTTTCATTTGCAGCTGAGGCCCGAATCATTATTTTTTAGAGTGTGAGGTTTGGCGGAATTTAAAAATCTCTTGTTATTCTAAAACTTTGGCTGGTTTTTAATTAAGACACCCATGTCAGTTGAAAAATGTGGCATATTTGCATAGAAATAAATAGCAAAGCAGAATCTTAATTTTAAGCCATTTTAATCACTTTCCCAGACACGCTGGGAATTACTTCTGGCTGACACCGCTGAAGCACTTTCCAGCAGCACTGAATATATTCGTATCAATTGAAGTTTTCCCTCGTGCAGAAAGATGAGATGCCCAGGATAACGCTGGGAATGGGCAAAACACATTTTTCATCAGTGCCTAATAATTAGCAGAAATTCATTACTCTATGTTTGTTTGAGCCTGAACAATATCAGCCTGTAATTACTGGTAGCTTAGGGCAAGGTAAATATTTGATGTGATGCTGGTAAATCAGTTTTTAGTGATAGAAGGAGTTAGCTGATCGTGTATTTCTTTAGCCTTTAATAAGACTGTAAGTATTAACCACAAAGGTGAGGCTGCACCCTCCCCATTTGTTGTACCTTCATGCTGCAAACAAATAACAAGAAAGACAATGCCTGTGGAACACCAAGCTAATGAAACCCCAGGGACCAGGGCTGTCTCCTTGGGTTAAAAAGAGGAAACTGCTTTTAGCAAATTCCATGCAGGAAAAAAATGGCTACAGTGGCCTTGTCACTAAAGTCCTATTTACTGTTACAGAGTTAAGCTTTGGTCTGGTTTTGATTCAAATCTTTAATTTTTTTTTTTTTTTTTGAGTCTGGGTTCCTGACATTGGAGGCAAATTTAAGCTTTCCTGGTTAGCTTACTAGATTTTTTTTTTTAAGATTGAATTTATTTATTTGAAGGATAGAGATCACAAGTAGGCAGAGAGGCAGGCAGAGGGGTTGGTGGGGGGGGAAAGCAGGCTCCCTGCTGAGCAGAGAGCCCAATGCAGGGCTCGATCCCAGGACCCTGAGACCATGACCTGAGCCGAAGGCAGAGGCTTAACCCACTGAGCCACCCAGGCGCCCCAGCTTACTAGGTATTTTTTAAGTCTTAAAATTAAGCAATATTCTTTATGTCAAAACATAGCAGGTAAGTCCTATACAATCTTCTCTAGGGGTAAATATAAAAGAGCCCATAAAAGTGAGTAGGACTTTGTAATGGTCAAAACATGAATACCCACACACACTGCATTTATCCCACTACAGCTCAATAAGGTCAACAGAGCCACTGGTATTATCTCCATTTGAAGAATGAGAAAATGGAGTCTTGACAAGATTAAAGCACTGATGGGAGGTCACAGTTCCAGTCAGTGGTGGGTTCAGGCTGAGGGCAGACCATCTCACACCTGGTTTGGGACTCTCCATCACCCAACATTTACCTCTGGGTCAGTGTCAAGATCAGCTCAGCAGTGGTGACTTCAGAACCAGAGGTTACTGCTTCTCTCAAGGCTTAGGAACACTAGCAGCACATTGTACAACATAAGGGGGCACCGTGCAAATAGCTTCCCAGAGCACAATTCCCCAGAATACCATGTAAATACCCACCTAACTGATTAGGGGGGAGGGGAGGGGACCAGAGAAAAATGTGAGTTGGAAAACAGACTTGGTGGGCATCCATTTAAGCCTCTAGAGCAGAGAGATACTATTTTTTTCTTCTTTGTATCCCATAGCCTAACACAGTAGCCAAGTAACAGAGGCTCAGTAACTATGTGTCTTGTTCAGGTGCCCAGCTGAGAAGAATGAGCAAGGCAGGAATTCCATAGGGCCTCCTGACCTATTCTCAAACCCATGTCACATTATTCCTACAATGAAGTTCCAATCAAAAGTTTCTCCTCTAATCAGGAATCATCAAGGGCTCCATATTCCCAGCTATCAGCCTGGCAGTCAAAGCCCTCATCAATAACCCCTCTCACCCCTAGGATCCATCCAGAATGGATTGTTGTTATTTCCAGAACATGTCCTAGTAGTTCTCGCTTCTGTAAAACTGGTTCACCCTGCTATTGTTGATGTTATTTCTCCCTTTGAAGTACCACCTATCTGTTCAAATTCATCTTAAAGTCTGTCTCCCCCATGAATACCTTTCTGGTTCTACCAACTGAAGAAGATGTCATTCTCCCCTGAACATTCATGGCCAAAGCATTCTGGATCTAGCCTCTTAATCTGCCTTAAGGAGGTTGAAGTAGATGAAATTATCAATATTCTTATGCTTCAACCTAAAATTATCACTTTTCCCATGTTCAAGAACTTCTGGAGGAATGGAACCATAAGTGCTCTTGGTCAGTGTCCTCCACAATGCCTGGCCTGAAAAAAAAAAATTGAACAATAACTTCCAGTCAACAAAAAAGTCACTGATTGCTCCTTAAACTCTTTCATTTCCTTTTACAATCTATTCACTCTGTAAGGTGTATCAGGCCCAAACCCACTGTCACCATTTCTTCCTTTCTCTCTCTATCTCTCAACATTGAATCTATTCTAGAAATTCCAACTCCACAATAATTCCTGAACTAAAGCTAAAGGCAGTTGATTGTATATATCAACCACAGTCTGTAGAAATAAATATGAGCTTCATATTTCATTTGTTCTTCTAGCCAGCTAACATGCATTAAGGATCATCACTTTGCCAAACACCTGGAGACACAGCTCAAATATTTGGTCTGTCTTCCAACCACAGTTCAATGGGGAAGACAAGCGAGAGAGCCAATGATCGCCACAGAATGTGGCAGGTACAGTGAAAGGGGTACACAAGGTCCTATGGGAGTATAGAGGATGGCCCTCTGATTCACTCATTTGGTGGGAAGGGGAAGGAAAGTCAAAGAAGGCTTCCCAAAGAAGTTGACTGACTCCTGAGATATACTTTACTGCATGGAACAAAATGGGGAAATGTTTCTAAGAAAAGAGAATCTACAAGGCCAGAGACCTGCATCAAAATACCCAGTTTGATGGAAAAAATAAGTAGTTTTAGGGCATAGAGAAGAAGGTGTGGCAAGAGAAGAGACCAGAGTGGTAAGAAAGGGTAGATCAGAGTGGACCTTGTATGCCAAGCCAAGGAGTTTCAAAATTTATTCCAAAAATGCTTAGAAACCATTAAAGAGTGAAGGGTGTATGTGTGTGTATTTGTTTGTGTTTATAAATTATAAAAATACATGGAGAGGAATGGACAGGGATTCTATACATTCATAGCAGCTGAAAACTACCCATTATGCTTAGCAGTATGGAAAAGTGATTTGCAAATTAATATTTGTCAATAGAATTACAAACTCGTGTGGTATTAGTTCTGGAAAGAACAGTTTAGAGATCATCTCTCAAAAACCACATGGGGAGTTGGAAGGTCTTGGAAGGTCATAGAACTTGTGAGTACCCAGGCCAATGATTATTGCCAATAGTAATCTTTATTTTCATCATTATTATCTGTGTCAAAAAGTGTTTGAACTAATAAGAATTTTATTTTACTCATATTTTATATCAATAACTAAGATCATCAAAATCTCAAATAGTTTATATAATAAATTGAAGTCAAATATGAGTCACATCCAGATAAGAATAAAATGGATTTTTTTTTTCAATGATAAGAAAACAGCAAAATCAGCATGGTATTCCATAGGGTATTTCCACATTCCCATGTCCTTGACACTGATGTCAATGATAAATACAATGGCCCACATCAGCTTTGGGACTCATTTTTTGGAAATGCCCCCCTGAAACCTCAGAAAGTAACATACCATAGTGGTTAAGTGCTCGTCTCCTGAGCCCCAGAGCATCTGAGTTCAATCTTGGCTCTGCCCCGACTAAGTGAAGGACCCGTGCAACTTGCCGAACCGCTTTGTCTCAGTTTTCCCAGGTAAGGAAAGAGGAATAACAGCAGTGCCTCCTCTAGAGCCATTACAAAGATTCAGTGAGTTACTATTTATAATGGGCTATGAATAGTGCCTGGCTCATGATAGGTTTTACCTGAGCCTATGTTAAATACAAATAAAACCAGTCAACAGTTAGCACGATGAATTTCTAATCATGTGCCAGTTCAAGTGAACAAAGAGAAACCTAACTCTAGAAAAACACCAAACTCTAGAAAAAAATTATTCTGAAGCACTTTTTAATGTTATCAGTCCATCACTGGTCATTATTTATAAATATGAATACTTATTTCCCTATTTGTTCAATGTTCACTATTTAATTTTTGGCAAATCTTTAACACACACATCTGTTTACATGTTAAAAACCTCCAAAACAACAAAAACCATGCTCTTTGAACTTGTTCTCAAAGGTGCCAAATTCAAGTGGACACTTGATGATGGGTATTGAAGCTGAACACACAAGTTCCTTTGTCTTATGTAAGTGTCGGTTTCCTGGAGTTTTTGGTGCCTATGCATACATTTCCTTTCATTTCATTTGACCTTGATTTTGTTTTGAATGCAGAGGGATAGTGAGAAAAATCATTTACCATTTTCTTTAGATAGATTTGAGTGATTTGTAATATCATGATATTCCCACTAGGTACAGTCTGCTTCATGACTACCATCTTGCTGATATTGTCTGCAGTAGGTCATTGGAGACTTGAGGCAGGTTGAATTTAGAGGCAACCCTGGGAGAGACCTCCAGATGGGGAGAAGCAATGACTTCACAGCAGCACACTATTTCCCATCTGATCAAAAGGGCTTGTTTGTTGGATTAGACTAGAGAGCCCTGAATTCATACTCCAATCAATGGGATGAAGTAAATAATACAAAATACAATGCTGGAATGAAACCAAGTGATTCCCTATTTTGTGGGAAACAGCAAGTTACCAAAACACACAAAGAAAGGGGACAGTTCAGAAAAAAATGACCGGCTCAAGACAGAATTAAAACCACCTACAAAAATCCCCCTCAAAAGAACATGACCAATGGGGTTATTTTAGTTCTACTGCTTGTGCTATCTATACCCTAAAATAATGCTTTGTTAGACAAAATCTATACATTAGACTTTTCAAATGATATTGTTTGAAGAAAAATTTTGCAACGAAAAAAGTTAAATCTCCATAATATTCTTTGGAAATAAAAATGAGGCAAGGTCAACATGTTGATCATCAACCAAAATGTAACATTTGTTTAAGTGAAAGCAAAAAGCAGATTATGGATAGAACACTTGCAACTGAGAGGTCCTCCTAAGTAGATCCGCATTCTTGATATAAAGTATTAAATAATATTCGTGCAGGAGGTAAGTGAGACTAGCAAGAAGCTAGATCTGTTCCCAAGTTATGCATGTGCTATAGCCCTCACCAATATATCTCAGCCTAGAGCTCAGTGACCCTCTGGGCTATCTGCAGCATGGGTAGTGGAGTTCATCAGTAAAGACAGTATAATAGAAATATTCCCTTAAAGTGAAAATCATCCATATAATCTATTTGAACTGTTACCATAGAAGTCTTTTTGTGAGCCTCCAAGGTTGGAAAACAAGGTCAGAGGGCAAGAATTACACAAGAGAAGTATGAGGTCAGTGAGGTGAAACTTACCCTGCAGACAATGTCTACTTAGACACAAAGTGGAGAGTACAAAGTCAACGTGGGTTTGGTATTCCAGAAGGGTCTGTACTGTTTGTTTTTTTTTAATTTTATTTATTTATTTGACAGACAGAGGTCACAAGTAGTCAGAGAGGCAGGCAGAGAGAGAGGAGAAAGCAGGCTCCCTGCTGAGCAGAGAGCCCGACGTGGGGCTCGATCCCAGGACCCTAAGACCATTACCTGAGCTAAAGGCAGAGGCTTTAACCCACTGAGCCACCTAGGCGCCCCTGTACTGTTATTTTTAAGAAAACCTCAGATTTGTACCGCATCTGCTGATTAATGCATGAGATACGCCTTTTCAGTGTGTCAGGAAAATGTAGTCATATCAAATTGGCTGAATTTAAAGAAACAAAGAATTTTCCTGATGATGACATCACAGCAGCCTCTCCTTTCTGGCCAGCTACTGTACACCTTCAAAGGTCAAATCATTTAGGAATTAAGGAAGTCACCTGTATCATTTCAAGAACGGTGCCAAATTAGGAAGAGATCGGCAATTCCATTTTTCAAAAATGTTCTCGCTATCAATTTGTCAAGGATGTCTGAAAAGAGTGATTTGTGGTCAAAAGTTCTTTCCACAGAAAACATATACATTTCCACTCTGTTTCATGACTGACAGGAATAGCCAATATTAATACACTTAATTATTTATGGTTTGACCTTTACTTCTCACAGAAATTGAAAACAGCTTTCCTTATAAATTCAAGATAATGACCATACTAACTTTTTGAATATAAATCAACTTTTTTGAATTAAAGGTGTGTCAACTACCATTTTGATTTCTTGCTGAATAATGAAATGAGAGAAGCAAATCAAAAATGGAACTTCACTGGACTCAGATAATCTCTTTAATTTTATCTCTTCAAGTATGAACTCAGTTCCCCTATGAGTGGGGCACTGTACATAACATGAAGGAGCATTAGGAAAAAAAAAGTAAAATAGAGACTCCTGGTTTTTTGCTTGTTTGTTTGTTTTTAATTTATTTATTTGACAGAGGAGAGAGAGAACACAAGCAGGGGGAGTGGGTGGGGAAGAAGCAGGTCTCCCGCTCAGCAGGGAGCCCGATGTGGGACTGGATCCCAGGACCCTGAGATCATAACCTGAGCCAAAGGCAGAGGCTTAACAACTGAGCCACCCAGGCGTCCCGAGACTTCTGTTTTAAAAGGCAAAATTTTTTATCAAGACTCCCTAAGAATTTACCTAGGCAGGCAAAATTAATAAGATGGCATTTAAAATACAAAGTAGTGTAGTTACAGGGACAAAATCATCTGGTACAAAGAGTGCTTCTGACAACTAAGAGAATGAATGACAAAGAGGAATGACTGATGTTAAATTTGGGCACAGGCAGCCTGTTCTGGGAAAGATTTTTGAGCAAGTGAAATTTTGAATGGGAGTCTGGAAGGAAGTACCTTCTCAGAACCTTGCTTCCCTAGAACGCCCTTCCACTCACCTTTCTAAACTGTCACTCTCTGTAAGCACGGGCCGTCCATTCACTACTTGGAATGTGTCAGCCACCGTGCTGGACACCGTAAATAGGAAACTGAAATGCTGAATCCTGTCCTCGGAGAGCATCATGGAGGAGGCAGTCCCCTGATTCAAAGGGATGAGGGAGCTGACAGTGTCATCATCAAGTTGCAAGAGAAAAACCGTTCTCCCTGGCAAGGTAAGAGATGTTTTCAAAGAACCGACACCGAGTGTTGAGTGTTGAGTGTTGTAGAGAAAAGAATTTCCCTAAGAAAAACAGGAGAGAAGGCCATGTGGAGCCTAACAGGTTTGCGCAGTTGGCAGGGCCCAGAGGATGGAAAGCACGGGGCTTCCAGTGCGGCCCGAGGCCCCACTTGACTGGAGCTGGCTGCTTAGCCTGAGAGCCTAGAAGTGTCAGGACTGCAAATCTGATGGAAAGCCAACGGAGCCAGAGCGGAAAGAAGGTTATTTATGTACAAGTCTGTTCCCCGATTGGTGCTGTAAGCACCAATGGGGAAACAGCCATTTGTTTGTGTTTTTTTAATTATCTCATTTACATTTTCTTTTTGCCCCCACCATTATTATCCAACTGGTGTGTAAGGTCCCAAGGAGGAAAATTGTATCAGGAACTCCCACTCTAGTGTTCGGTATTATTCTAAAATTATTCTTTGTGAGGTTAGAAGAAGCACATATGTACATTTTTATGTGGGATATTGACTTGTAGCACTAATTTCGGTTCTTAAATAGGGCAATCTTTATTATTCAGAAAAAAACTAATGTATAATATGGGATAAAGACTGCATTTATTAGCAAGCACTTCGCTTAATCAGCCTGATAGTTACTATTGGCCAGACAAGGGCTTATGAATTATGGCATTGCTTTTGGCAAAACTATTTATCTGTGTGACACGATATGTCACTTTTGAACTTCAACTTGACATCCATAAAATTACATTTTCATCAAACTGAAAGATCAAGCTTTCTGTGCTGACTCACTTGGGTCAACATTTTGCAAATGCCTAGATTTACCACTTGAACTGTAAACCCTTTGTGAATAATTTTGTGCACTGATGTTTGATAGCCTAGGGCACAGATCATAATTTCTGAGCAGAAGAAGAGACGTCAAAGCAAAATGTATTTTCTTTCTGCATACAGGATGACTTACTCCAAAGTGTATTCTCATAGGGTCATTTTTAAATCACTGGATAAACACTAACTTTGTAGAGTCCCAGAAGGCCAGTAAACACCATCAGGGCTGTATCCTTCATTTCTTAGGGTTAGGAAGACCATCACCTCCACAGCCAGAGGATTTTCACTATTTTTAACAAGCTTTTGCCACAATTTGTGGTGATTCCCTTCCTTAGGTTAAATCTTGTTTTATATATATATATTTTTTAAAAAAGCAATGAGATAGAAATTTTAGAACTGACCAAAAGACCTAGAGATGAGTCAAGAGTTATTCTGTCTTTAATTCTCCACTCAGCATAACCTTCCATGGCATTGTCTGAGTCGTGTTTGTGAGGGATTCTTTTTCATACAAGAAGGCAGATTAGAACCTCTGACCTGGTAAATAAACAAAGAGGGTTTGGCCTTTAGACAGATGACTGCCTGAACAAGAAAATTACCCAAATGTACCTTATAATCTCTTTGGATATAAATGGTGAAATTCAGCCTTACTGGAGGATTTTTAAATAAGCAGGTCTCTTGTGATCTTGACCAACCCCATTAAAGAGCAATCTGGCACCACTGTTGGAACAATGTTTTTCACAGCAATTGTGCAAGTATAAATATCCGATTATAGCCTTTGTCTTCTGAGGAAAGTACATACTCGTTTTGGTGACTTACATAAGAACAATTTGTTAGCTCCCAATCATTCCCAAGAAAAGGAAAAGGAACATTAAATATGGTGATTGTTATGGTGACCTTATTAAGGACTTCTGGAAGAAATGATGACAGGTCTCACTGCATGAAGAAAGTTTAAAGTTTGAAGGCAAATCTTTGGGAAGTGCTCTGTCCCAGAAAGCACCTTAAATGGAAATGTTATTGACACAGTTGACTGGGATAACTAGAAACATGGGAGAACATGTGCCCGGGGCTTTAGAGCTATCTGCAAGAACCACTCAGATCTTAACCAAGATGATATTGAATTCTTAGGAGAAGGTTGGACCTGGTGTTGGATAGGCAGCACTTAGAAGAATCTCTCATTGATAAGACTTCTATATACGAGTTTTAGTAATACTGGTATAAACCTTGCATGTTCTCAAGTGTTAAAAGGTCAAGCTTCTTTTTTTTTTTTTTAAGTGGAGTCCAGTGTGGGACTTGAACTCATGACCCTGAGATCAAGACCTAAGCTGAGATCAAGACTCAGAAGCTTAACTGACTGAGCCACCCACATGCCCCTAAAGGTCAATCTTCTAAATGAGATGACTGAGAAAAAATATATACCACTCATGATACTTTATTGCAACTAAAAGAATACTCAGTTTGGCCTGGATTGAATAGCAAAGTAGATTATTTAGCTCACATAACTAAGAAATCCAGAGATAAAGAGAGCTTTAAGCCAAGCTTGAGATACCATTCAACCACAGCAGGAAACATACAATTTCTTTTCAGGTCTGGCTCTCTCATAGGCACAGGTAGCTCCCAGGCCTACAGGCTTCCTTATGCAAGTTCAGGGTCAAAGGTCAGCCTTCCAGGTACCACCCACAGAACCTAATGAAAGCTCCCCCTCCAGAAAATGCCAGAAACATCTTAATGCTCATTGGTGTGAATCCTGTGCCTATCCCTGAACCAATCAATGTGACTGGTAACCAGGGCAGATATCTAAAGTCTAAAACTAGAAATAGTTTTCTTCTAATGATCTGCTATAGCCTTGATTTACTGGTCTTCACCTTGGGCCGAGCAGACCATGCAAGGAAAACTCCATCTCAGCTGTATCTTCATGAGAGCTGTTAACAGTTTCTCCTCTCCAGCAGAGATTATATGGCAGGAGCCTGGAAGGAGGCTGGATGAACTGGGCTTCTTTCAGCTCCAACCTTATTTTCAGTTGAGTCTTTACCTCCTTGCTTTTGCTTGCACTAACAGTAGCTTGGAAAACAGATTTTTCAAGCCCTGCTAGACCTTCAACTACTTGGGATTTATAACTGACTACATAAAAGACTTCTCTGCAAAGTCTTGGAGAGGGTGGGGTTTCCTTCTTCCTTTTCAATCTCAGGGTTCTTTTTGTAAGAACTTACTAAAGCTTAAGGAGTTAAAATATTCCAATATCCTCAGTTTTTCTACCGAGTCCTAATGCTGCTGTCTTTGTAGGCAAACAATCTCCTAGTAAGAAAACTAGATGATTCTCCAGATTTACATAGTGAGACTTCATTGCTCTCAATGTCCTGAGATCAGTCAATTCCACATTTTTAGGTGTATTTATCTAAAATACTCCTATTAACTGTTGCAGAAAAGCAGAGATAGATTCTGACTGTCCTAAATAAAAAGGAAATTGTTGGAAAGTTCTTGAGGGCCCCAGGGTGATAGAGGTTGAAGGACCAGGCTTAGAAAATGGGTAGGTACTATACTAATTACGATATGATCTTGCTTCTTTATAAGAGGCCAAGCAACGGCAACTTAACTAAAATAGATCCGTTTGTTTCTCATATTAGGGAGAAAGGAGCAAGGGGTAGAGGCCCTTCTACCTGGTGCTCTATTCTTTAAGCCGTATCTTTATCTGCATTGTTGCATCCCAGCACCACATCAAGCCTCCAGCCAAGGCAAGGAGAAAGAGGAAGTAAAGAGTGCACAGCTTCCGGGGGCACCTGCGTGGCTCAATGGGTTAAAGCCTCTGCCTTCAGCTCAGGTCATGATCCCAGGGTTCTGGGATGAAGCCCCACATCGGGCTCTCTGCTTTGCAGGGAGGCTACTTCCTCCTCTCTCTCTCTCTCTCTCTCTCTCTCTCTCTCCCCATCTCTCTGCCTACTTGTGATTTATGTCAAATAAATAAATAAAATCTTAAAAAAAAAAAAAAGAGTATACAGCTTCTTTTCTAAAACTGTGGACTAAAAGTTGCACACATCACTCCCACTTCCTGCCAGCTGGCTAGAATTAGTCACAAAGTCACTGCAAGCTGCAAAGGAAGCCAGAAAGAAAAGTAGTTTCTAACCATGCAGCTCAATGCCAAGCTCAAATTTAGGGTGTAGAGGGGTATGTTTCTAAAAAAAAAAAAAAAAATAGAATTAATATTACAGAATCGAGTGGCCTCTGCCACAGTAGCCCAGTGTTATGGTTTGCATAACATGGTATTAGGAGGTGGGGGCTATAGGTGGTACTTAAATCATGAAGGTAGAGCCCTACATAAATGAGATTAATGTTCTTATTAAAAAGATCCACAGGAGCACCTGGGTGGCTCAGTCAGTTAGGCATCTGCCTTCAGTTCAGGTCATGATCTCAGGGTCCTGGGATCTAGCCCCACATTGGGCTCCCTGCTCAGTGGGGAGTTTGTTTCCCCTCTGCAGCCTTGCTCATTCTCTCTCGCTCACTCTCTCTCTCAAATAAATAAATAAAATCTTAAAAAAAAAAAAGGATTCATAAAGTTCTCTAGCACCTTCCACCATGTGAGGATACAAGAAGTCTACTACCCAGGGAAGAGCCCTAACCCAACTATGCTAGTGCCCTGAACTTAGACTTCCAACTTTCAGAACTGTGAGAAATAAATGTGTGTGGTTTATGAGTGCCTCAGTCTATGGTGTCTTGTTATAGCAGCCTGAATGGACTAAGACAGCCAGAAACCCTGGAGGATCAAGAAACAGGAAAGACATCATCTCTGAACAAGAATAGTGGTTAGGTAGTCACCTACCTAGCCTGCTGCAGAATTCTGTCGCCATCAAGAGAAGATACTGCTTCCTTCTGCCATGAGTAAACTCTAGGTGTCCTTTCATCTTTGAGGCACACACTTGAAAACCAGGGTCCTGGGTCACAGTACCTGACTGTCCAAGCCTAAATCCTGTGCTCATGCCCGGCAGCCAAGAGGAAGCAAGATGGAAACCAGAGCTACACCCGATGAGGAATTTCCTGGGAAGAAGGAGGAAATTAGATACTGGATGACCAAGTCATAATGACAAATGTCCACTACCAATGAAGATATCATTTCTCTCAACTACCTTTTATCAAGGCATCTTATTAATCTGTTGGAAATCAAGAAATCTTAGAGGGTGGTGGCCCTGGCTCACAGCCTGGTGATTACAAAACAAAACACATCACCTCAGGCACAGTGCTCACCTCTCCTACCTTCTTTAAAAGATACATAGAAATATTTGTGGATATCATTTTATGAATCAAAGAACGAGTTTCTATATCCTTATAGTCTCAGGGTTTCATGTATGAGTGGGAAGAAACTTTCTATTTATTTCAGAAAAATGTAATTTTCTTTCATCTAAATAAATCTTAGAAATCATCACACTCCCCCTCTCCATGAATGAATTTCTTTCCTGAAAATCTTGCTTAAACTTTTTGGTTAATCAAGAGAAACTTATCATCACAGACAACCAACACTTTGTATGAGTAGCATACCAGAGTTGATACAGACACAGAGGGTTTATTAAAAGGAAGATGTTTGCCCTCAATCCCTTTGCCACAGTGTTTCTGGACGAGGGCAGTATTGCCTTTTTTGGTGGCATAATTCTCCATTGGGCAGGATTGTACGCATACATTGTACAATATTTAATATGCCAGGCCTCTAGTCACCAAATGCCAGTAGCAACTCATTATAATTTCATTATATATATTATGCATATTTTATTATGTATATTATATAATAGACTATATATACTTATAATGCAATATGATACATATTAATAAATAATGTATAAATAATATGTCATATATATTATATATGTACTTTTTTATATTATATATTGAAAACCAATGGTTTACAATCTAGCTGAGAGACAAAAAAATAAAAAAAGATCTGACAATCAGGGAGCTATCAGCACAGGCTGGGAAAGGATCCACAGTAGCGCCTAGTACTGGGCCCGGCATATAGAGGTGTGTGATAAATGTTAAGTGAATGAACAGCTAGATAAATGTACGAAGATGGGATTTAACTGGGTCGGATGGAATGCGAGGACACAGAATCCTGATGGGGCGTTTGGAGAATAGTAAATAGATCTGTTGGGTCTGTGAGCGTAGTGTTTCTGAGCGGAAGCGATGTCCAGGTGGAAGAAGGCCTTCGATGTCAGACAGGAGTTCGATTTCCCACTCTGCTACTTCACACATGACTTTGAACAAGCTGAGCAATTCCCTGCATCTCATCTTTTTTCAGTCTGTGAAATGAGGGCACCTGCCCCCGATAGCAGTTGTGAGGATGGAGTGTTAGAAAAACTGGGGCACTTGGCCAGCTCAGTCAGTGAGGCATGCGTCTCTTGATCTCAAGGTTGTAGGTTTGAGCCCCGGGTTCAGAGTAAAAATTACTTTAAAATAAAACCTTTAAAAGAGAGAGAGAGAAACTAACATGGCCCTTGGTTAGCTAACAATAAATGGTAATGATTATTACTACTGTCCTTACAACATGATAGCAAGTTAGATTTAAACTTAAAATGTCTGAGTGGGAGGCAAAGTGGGGTGAAGAAAAGGGAATCAGGGTATAGAAAGGGCTGGAATGGGACACCAATTCATCCTGAGCACTCAGCACTTCTCACTTAAAATAGTAGGCTACCACCCCAGCTTTCCTCAGTCCCCAGAACTTACTGTCCTTTAAGTCTTTGCAACAAGATATACATCATGATATTAATAGTATATATATAGTCAATTTATGATTGTGGGTTTTATTTATCTTTTTAATAATACCATATTATGGGTCTAATATTTTCTAATTTTTTCATGATAGATCTTTTTAATCTGTTCTATTTTCGTAATTTTCATGTAAATATTTTTGAAAATAAAAAGATTTATAGTGAAGTCAGCATTGAAACCTGGGAACTCTTTGATGAGTCTTCTTTTTTTCAAGGATTTATTTATTTTAGAAAGAGACAGCACACACACGCAGTGGGGGAGAGTGGCAGAAGTAAAGGGAAAAAGAGAATATCAAGGAGACTCCCTGCTGAGAGCAGCACCAACTCCACTCGGGGCTTGATCTCACAACCCTGAGATCACAACCTGAGGTGAAACCAAGAGTTGGACACTCAACAGACTGAGCCACCCAGGGCCCCTTCAATGAATCTTCTGATCATTAGTTGATATTTATTGAACAGTCCAAATGGACTGAGCAAAATCATGCCACCAATGTCTGTTTCAAATGACCAGCGACCCAGAGGGAGCCATTGCTAGTGACCAGATGGTTTCTCCACAAAGCTAATGTACCTTCTGGGGCAGAAATGAATGATATTCAGGCAAGTAAAGGGAGAGGAGAGGCCTGGGGCTGCATTCCCAGGCTGCTGGATCTCAATTACTCCCCCAGCACTTTTCACATCATGAGTCATCAGAAAGAATTCCTTTCACTATTGGGTAATTATTTGAACTGGGTTAAAATAAAAAGCCATTTATTTAAGGCAAATTTTCATGGCATTGCTTTAAGTTTCCCTCCTAGTTTATCATGTTACTTTGCATATAAAAGACAGCAAATATTTGTTGATGTGATGCATTATGCAAAATAAAAGGTAACTCTAATAGCAAACAGTGAATTACAACTACAAGGCAGCTGTGCTCAACACTGTACATGCAATTATGCTCCCACCTCACAATTGTTACAAGTGTATAGTAAAAAATTGGAGGCAAATTATCAACAATAGTGACTTTTGCATTTAAATGTGTACATAGCTTAATTTGTACCCTAGCTTGTAACATGACAGAGAAACAACTGTTTGAAAAGTTTAAAAATTCCATCAAAATGGTGATTTAGAAGAATGTAGGTTTTCTAATTGCATGTGCATAGACACAGCCCTACAGTGAAACTTCTAGACATGCTGTGAATTGGAATGTTCATATTCTTACACTTCAGCTATAATTTGGTCTAATTTGTCAAACCCTGAATAATTGAACTTAACTAGTCAACATGCAGTTAATACTAGTAGATTTTTGAGACATTATTTCAGCAAAAGATTTTTTTTTTAACCTTACAGCCAAAGAAAAGAAAGACATAAAGGGAGAAAATGCCCTACCTCCTCCTAATCTAAGCTTATGCATTGCCTCCTCCAGAATTTAATCACAACAATAAAAAGCTACCCTTCGTTGAGCCCTTGCCTAAGACCAGGTACTGGGCAAAGTGCTTTCTATACTTTTGCCTCTTCTAATCCATCCCCTAATGATCCTTTGCTGATGAAGCATTCATGGCTCAGGAGTAAGTGACCTGCCCAAGGTCACCTGGTTTACAAGTAGCAGAGCCAAGATCTAACCCCCCAAAGCCCTTGCTCATGACAGCTCCATTCTCCACTCATGTGGGCCCAATCCTGGCAGATGAATGGCCCAATCAGCAATTGCATCGGGCCACTTGGAGTGGTGCTATGTATCTTTCAGGCCTTCAAGGGGATGTTGTGTGTCTTTTATTAATGTTCATGTCGAGTAAAAACCATGCCCTAGACGAAAGGACCAAATGATTGTAGCAGGCACCTAATGTGGGACTTATTATGTGTCAGACACTGTCTAAATAGAACACGTGTTTCTTTTTGATCCTCAAAACCCTACAAGTTCCATATTATTACAGCCAGTCCTAATTGACAGATAGTAATTTGAGTCATAAAGAAATTAAGGAGATTGTCTAAAGCAACATGGCTTGCAAGTGAGATTCAGAGGCAGACAGGCTGATGCTGAGGCTAGGGTCTCAAACACCACCTACATCACCTCTCACAGAGACCAGGCTGTGGGTTTCACATTTTCCACAGCCTCTGTGTAAAGCAAGGACCAAGGCTTTCGGAAGCAGCTTTACCATTTGAGATTTTACAAAGTGTTTAGGGATGTAGCAATAAATTATTCAATTCAATAAATAGATATTCTGTTTGTATGTTCGTGTACATTTTTGTACTAAACACTGTGGACTTGTATTTTCTTCAGGAAGACCTAAAGGGGAAATAAAGAAGGAAGAAAACCTCCTGGTGAGAAAAATGTTATGACCATAATAAAATGGCCTTTTAAATATGTATAGACTCCAAGACCTTTCTTCTAGTCAGATAATATCTAGCTGGCTACAGGAAGATTAACAAGGGTAAGATGATGCATTTGAATTGCAAAGAATTAATATTTAATTTGGTGTCCATGGTACATTTCAGGCACAGGACAAGGTGATTTTACAGAACAAAGGAAGGAGATAGCTAAGTTCACGTAACACCCAATTGCTGTGAGCCATCTCTGGGGCCAAATTTACATGAGTTAATCAGTCAATTAATTCAATCATTCAACCACCTATATTAACCCTTTTCCTAATATAATCTCATAACCTTTGGCCCTATCCAAACAGAACTCGTGCAAATCAGTTAAGCCACTGCACAGGGGCTACCTCAGGCAGAAGAAAAGAAAATCTCTCACCCAACAATGTTACAGTACAGAAGAGAAAGGCTGGAGGCTGAGAAGGAAGCCACTTAACTGAATGCCCCCCTCTCCTGATTTAATTGCACTGCACTGAATTGACTAACAAGACCAAAATGAGAAAACCCATCCAG
The DNA here is from genome assembly GCA_003697995.1 of Taxidea taxus jeffersonii. Classification (NCBI taxonomy): domain Eukaryota; kingdom Metazoa; phylum Chordata; class Mammalia; order Carnivora; family Mustelidae; genus Taxidea; species Taxidea taxus. The sequence continues at coordinate 31,849 of ML102368.1, read as the reverse complement.
TAATTAAGAATTGGGTGTATTCATTGCCCTTCATACACCATTGGCTTGACTCACTTTGGAAAGCAATGCAGATCTGAGCAACCCAAATATTTAGGTAGACTCTTCTCCCTGGGAGAGAAAAGGTCTTGTCATAGGGCTGAAATCATCCTGTAGTACAAGAAAGGGTGCATAGTGCAGAAAACTGTGACCCTGGAAACTAAAAGGAGACCTTAAAATAACCCAAAGATAGAGCAGAGCTCTATTTCATACTATGTAATAGAAATAATTGTCATTCACTGTGTACTTATTACGTGTGAAGCATTTGGTAAACATTAGGGTCAAAGTAACATATTGGGACACACTGTATTAGACTGGGGTCCAGTTCTGTTAAAACTTGTGGCCTTTTTGATGTTTACTTCCCTTGTTTAAAAAAGAGGTCAACAATGCCTACCTGAATGAGTCACTGTAAGGATCAAGTAAAATAATGTATATGTGACAGAGAATGCTGTAAGGCTTCCCAGTTTTTACCTAGATGCCTGACTACTTGGAATAAATACTACATTTCCCAGACTCCCTTGCAATTAAGTGTGGGGCTATGACTACATTACAACCAATGGGAAGCAGACAGCAGTGCCCTGTGGTAGTATGCATTAAACATCCTGAAAAGGAAACATGTAAGTGCACCCTTTTCATCTTCTTTGTCCCTTTCTCCTGCAACCTAGAACACAATGCTACCATCTTGGACCATGAGGTTATGGTTAAACATCATCAAGCAGAAAAAGAGAAGGAGCCTGTGTCCCTGACACTGTCGAGTCTCTTAACCTTGAGCCATCCACCCAGACTTTTCCAGAAAGAGAAATAAGTTTTTATTTGTTTAATTCACTGTTATACTTTGGTTTTCTATACAACTCTTATTATTAAAATACCATTTGGGGGTGGTAGAGAATGAAGGGAGAGAGAAGAGAGCATGTGTAGCAGAGCAAACAGAAAGGAAACCAGGACTTTCTCAGATGTACCTTGACAGTCCACATTTATAGACACATAGCTCCCTCTTTTTCTCTGGATCTACTTTTACATGGTCTGTACTCCAGCCCTAAACTCTATCAACCCAATATTGTTACTCCCATAGAAAGTGAGCTCAGAAGAAGCATCTTCCCATCAGGGAGGTTAAAGATTACCACCCCAGGTAACTCAGCAAAAGCTCTCTGGAACTACCTGGACAGGGGAGGCTGCAGTAGTCTGAAGCCAGACTGGGTTAGGGCTCCAGAGATAAGTTTCCTATCTGGAGATAAAGACTACAAGCCAGACAAAAGGATTGGTCAAGACCTCAGAAAACTACCTCTCCTCACCCTCCAGCTCAGAAAGGAATCTGACTTTACAGCCCACCTGCCCACACTAAGCATGTTCCTATGTGTTCTCATGTCCATGTGTGTCCCCTGACAGATTTACCCACCTCAACCTTCTCCTAAGTACTGGTAATCAAATCTGGCCCCCTTTCTGCCCTCCCTCATTCTATAGAAATATCACAGACAAAATGCTTAGTTATTTGCCTTTATTACTGTTAAAGTGAGTACAAACTGTTGACCCAGAAGACATGACCATCAGTGCCAGCTTAATGGTGGTACTCAGTTTCTTCAACTCTAAAATGGGGGGAGGGGATCATATGTCAATTATATCTCAATAAAACCAGAAAAATAAATGAATAAACACTAGCAAGGAAAAAACTTGGAAGACTAGAAAATCTCTTGCTAGCATTCCCCTCCAAAATCATGGTCAGTGATCCCATACAGTCATGTGCAATGGCCCTCAGAACCCAGAGACCAGCCCTAGTGAAGAACAATGGTACTCATGGGTGGCATGCCCCCACAAGCATTGGGGTCCCCCAAAATTCTTCTTACAAGAAGTTGACACCATATAGATTCTGCATTATTGTGATTTTTTATCTTTAAAAAAAAAAAGCCTGCCATTTCTGCCAACACTGTTAACCTACTTTATTTACTCTTACCTGGACTAATGTCAGTCACAGGTATAGAAGGGAAAAAAGTTGTGTCCTCTTTCCCATCCCCCACATTTAGTAAAAGGTGAAAGATTTATATGATCTGAAGAGAAGCCAGAGCATCATCCCCCACATTTAATGGCATTTCTTCCACTCTAGGCCTCAGTGCTCCCATATGTGTGTCAATCAGGAGAAGGATTGAGGGGTTTTGCCCTGAGGTCTACCTAGTCAACCCTACCTGTCTTCAAGAGTCAACCCAGCAACACCATTTCTAGGAGACTTTGCCTAATCTTCCCAGGTGATTTTGTGCTCCATCTGCTGCTTCTCAGTTACCCTGTTTATGGCTCTCTAATAAGGCTCCACATCTTGTAATATTACATGTGTGTGCACCTGTATGTCCATCTCCAACTAGACTGAGAGCTTTATGAGGGGAAGAATCAAGTCTTAAACTGATTTCTCCTTCCCCAAATTTTAGAAAAGTGCTTGACATACAACAGGAGCTTAGGAAATATGTGATTAATAAATGAGTAAATGACTGCCCTGCTATTATCTTTCAAATGTATTTGTGAGCTCCAGGATTACCTTGGGAAAGTACTTGTTCTTGGGCAGAAGACTTCATGGCCCTATATGTTATTTACCTAATACTTTCCACTGCAGTTTGAGTCATTTCCCTTTGTTGGATCTTCAGTGAAGACAGAGAACAAGCCAGCACCATCTAGGCCTCACTGACCTGACTCAGGGTTCCAGGTTTTATGTCAGGCTGCAGAATGGTCATCTTGGAAATGCAGTTAGGATACCCATTTAGGAGGTCATTCTTTAGCACTCTTTCAAACTGACAGCCAAAGCACCAGGGACAGGGCAAGCAAAAGCAGAAGAGAAGGTGTCACCAGAAGAACCTAGTATGGGTCGGGGTCACAGTTTTCCTACTAAAGTGTGGGGTTTTATTTATAGCCCCTGGTAAACTGCTACAGAGTTTCAACTCCTGAGTGTCCTGGTAAGCCTAGAAAATGGGCATTCCTTGTGGGGGCCAAGGGGTGGGAGACTGGCCAGATTTGGTGACTGATCACAAGAATATGGAAAAAGAAAGTGGGAAAAGATTTTGTTTTTTCTTAGTTGGCATGAGAAAAGGAGCTATTGCTGTGGAGAAAATAAGGAGGAAAGAAAAATAGTGGTGCTGTCAGTAAGAGATAGAGACAGGGATCCTCCAATCATACACCCTGCTAATACCACGTGAGTAGGAAAGGACAACTGAGGGAAAACCTCCTTGAAGGACAAGACATAAAGTTTCTTGACACCTTGGTTAATCCAATATGATGTGATGATCATTTAGAAGTTTAATTGTAAAGGGTTCTTTTTACCAATGCAACCAAATGTAATTTGTGGTATTGCTATCCTTTGATAAAATCACCATTTATATAATTAAATCCAAAGAACTTACAAAATCTCTCCCAGTCTGACCCTTGCCTATCTTTTGAGGAATGTACAAGCCATTCTATCGTGCAGGTCACACAATGTGACCTGCATATTCCCACTCCCTGCAATGGCCCACATTCCTGCTACCTACCAGACTCCCATGTCTAGAGGCCAGACACAGAGCTTTAGAACCCAACTCAAATATGTCCTTCTCCAGGAAGCCCTTCATGATCTTCACAAACAGAGGTGCATGTTCTTTCAAAGCTGCACTGCTTTGTTTCCATGTCTGTCTTCTTCACTTGACTGTGAGCTCCTACAGGGTTATGTAAGGATCACATATCTTTACATCTCCAGCAATTAGGACTTGGATATCTTGGGCTCTAAACAAATTATCTGATAAATTTATTAATAATCAATTAATCAAAAAGTAGCCTGTCTAGCTAAAGGGATGTTTTCCAGGATCTAAGTGGACTCAAAGTCAAGCTCCCCTCAAAATAAATCAACTCCTGGATATCAAGAACACTCTACTCCAAATATATATATACATATATATGTGTGTGTGTGTGTGTGTGTATCTCCACACACACACATATATATATCTATTTATGTATATGTATATGTTTTGTATACATATAAAATGAAATGTTAACAAATGTCTTAGAATACTTTTTGTAGGTAAGACCAGGATGCAAAAGTTTGAGGCTGTTAAACAAATTGTAATATATTCATACCATGAGTGTGAATATTATTCAGGACTGAAAAGGGAAAAACTATCAATATACACAGATGAATTTTAAAACAATATGTTGGCTAATTATTCCATTTATATGAAGTTAAAGAACAGGCATTTTAAAAAGTGTATCTACAGCTGTTGTCTTGGATGGGAGGATTTGACGAAAAAAAGACACATGGAAACTTTCAAGGATGCAATAAAAATGTTTTGTATCTCAGTTTGAATGATAGTAACCAGGTAAATATATTTATCAGGAGTCATTGAACTTAAGATCTGTGTAGCTTACTGTATGCAAACTATTCCTCGATAAAGAAAAAAAGTGTGAGGATTACTATTTTATAAGAACTGTGTACTTTAAGAAGATATTCTATGCGCATTTTTCCTTGGGAGATGGAAAAGCTCAGGTATGTTCTATTTGAGACATCACCTCATAGGAAAGAATATACAGCATTATACCTAGCATAATGACAGTGCAAAATATAAACGCTTTTAGAAATGACAAACTGTCAGTCTGTTGAAGAATCAAAGAGGAAGAAATGTTGTTCAAAAGACTTCATTAGAATTTCACTTGTGCTTGCCTGTCGTAATAGATCTTAAGTCAATTCTCTGATTATGAATTGCCTCTTATAATATTGCCCATTATTTTTAGTATCTTTTTTATGGGAGTGCAGAAAAATATTTTAACTTGAGGAGGCAATCAGGGCAATGTGATTGCAAGCGGCAGTGAACAAGCATTTTCTGAAGCCAAGGTGATTGGTAAGTGCTTTGAGATCTAGGAATAAAGGGCTGTGTGGTGCGTGCCAAGTTGCTCAGTAAGAAAAGAAAATGCTTTCATTTTTGGCTATCTACCCAAAGACTTCAATTGGCATCAGCGGTCAACAAATTTATCTATCCAAAAGCTATACCTTGGGTCTGCTAACAGGACTCAAACTGATATTCCTCAGCTCTTTAGTACTCAAGACCCTCTCCAGTGCCTTGGAGAATATTGCAAACGCAGAGGAACACACACACCACACACACACACACACACACACACACACGCTTATCTTCCACCACTGTGGGGGGCTTTGCCGTTATGTTCCAAACTCTCCCACTTATTGCCTCTGTAATCTTGAGCAAGCTACTTAGCCTCTCTGTTTGCTAGATTCTTCATCTGTAAGATGGGATAAGAGTCTATCTCGAAACCCTGTATGGGTTGAACATGATCATGGGTCCGGAACTAGAGCTAGCTCATAGTAAATCTCAGCCAGCGTCAGAAGTAAAGCAACCATACAGGGGAGCTTAGAGATGGAAATGACCTTAGACATTATCAATTCACAGACAAGGATCCAGGGGCTTACAGAGAGAAATTGACTTCCTAAAATCACACAGACACTTAATGGCAGAATTGGGGCTAGAATACAGATGTCCTGACTCCCCACCAATGCTCTTTCTAGCACTCCTATTCTTTCTTCTTTTGTCCCTCAACTTTTACTATGCCATGTTTTAAGCTGCTTAAAAAAAAAAAAAAAACTGAGTGCCCACAATATGTCAGGTGCTGGTCTCGTGGTAAAGAAGAGTGGTGGTGGGTGCCTGGGTGGCTCAGTTGGTTAAGCAACTGCCTTCAGCTCAGGTCACGATCCCAGAATCCTGGGATCAAGTCCCACATTGGGCTCCCAGCTCCATGGGGAGTCTGCTTCTCCCTCTGACCTTGTCACCTCTTATGCCCTCTCTCACTGTCTCTCTCTCTCAAATAAATAAATAAAATCTTAAAAAAAAAAAAAAAGGAAGAATGGTGGTGACTCTATGGTGTAGCAATTGTACAAGGCTCTAATAATCACCTGATGTTGGCCTCCCGGAAAAATGGGTTAATAAGTAGAGTAGTGATAAATGCAAATGTAAGTGTGTGAAATGCTCTGTAAACGGTCAGCTACAAAACAGAGGTGAGCTATACTTTCTGCTAAACTGAATATATATTTACAACTTTAATTTATCCTCTATTTGATCATTTGTCACACATGTAGCTATTGGATATACTTTATGAGTTTAGTCTTCCAGGTTCAGATTTTCAGCTTTCTATTTCTTAGGGTGGGCACACCTTATTTTATGTCAACTTGCATTTAGTTTTGTGAAGTCGTCCTTCTACATAAGCACGTTCTACCTCCCAACTCAGCTTATGTGAATCTTAAAGTAAGTCTCCCATATGGCATTTTCCCATTCAGCCTTCACAGCATTTGCAGCAAGGTTCGGTACTCACTGGGGTCTCAGGAAACACAACCAGCTGCATAAAGGTACATTGGTCACCATTTCATAAGGGTAAAGTCTCAAATATTTAGCACCTTTTTCTCATAAGGAGTAAGCCCCACTCTGTGCTCCTCACGTTCTTATGATCTATGATTCCCCCATAAAATGAAATTTTATTAAGACCAGGACTCAGCAAACAAAACTAACATGACTCGAATCCTTAAAACCCTAAGAGTAGTTCTCATATAATAGAAGCTCAAATCCACAGGTGTGCCCGTCAGCTTTTGATCCCAAGAAAGATAAAAACCTGTGCCTTACTATCTCATTATTTTCTGCTCCCCTCAATCACACTGGGGTCCTTTTATCATTTTTTTTTTTATGATTCTTTGTATGAATGGCTGGGAGCCTTCATTCTTGAGTGCTCTTGAGAGCTGATCTGAATAGTACCCACAGAGTATATTGTGTGAACCTGCAATTATTTCCTGTGAATGTTCTGTGAATGTGTTGAAACCAAGCATGAACACTTCCAGCCAAAGTGCCATTTTTTTTTTTCAGGACTTTTACAGCATCCCAAGTTCTGAAAACAAGAAGTGTTAATAGTGGTTTCTAACACAGAAACTGGTTGCTCAGTTTGCAAAGGGAAAGCTTTCAGTTCCAATGTACATGATTTTAATGTTTTAACCGTAAACCATAAGCAGTATGTGATCGATCACCATCTGCCTCCATTCCTCAACAACGGGCACAATAGAAGACTCCACAGAGTGAGGACAAAAGGGGGCTCCCCACTGTCTCCAGACACATGCTTAATTAGGAAAATTTTTATGAAGCTGTCCTTGATGTATGGTTCGAGGCACTGACAGAAAGTAAATTCCATCTCAGGAATTTACTGAGATGAAAATGGAGAGAAATATGATGTTGAAGATGGCCCCACCAGACAGGAAGAGAAAAGGAAAAACCTTCCTCAAATTCCCATGACCTCACATGTGCCGTCTGAGGTGGGATTCAGCACAGGAATCATGACAGAAACATCTAGAGAGACAAATAGGGAAACACAAGAACTTTCGATAGAATGTGAGACAGGGGTGCATACTTCCTGGACATAGCTTGGGATGCCTGGGGGGCTGCAGGCAGGCCTTACCCTAAGCAGCAGGTGAACAAAGCACAGCCCTAGTAGAGGGAGGGAGCTGAACAGAGGAGCCCTACCTTATCCTCCTGGTTTCTCGAGGCCTGGGCAAAGGCATACAAGAGATCCAGGTCCTGCTGCCTGCTCTGATGCAGAGATTCAGAGATGGGAGAGGGCCTGTGGGGTTTGTAATCCTAACAAAATGGTCAAGCATTCAGGAGCTTCATGATCAGAGGCAAAACCACGAACTCAAGATTGGGTGCTAACTTCCCAACCATCAGATAGGCCCATTTCCAACCTCAGTACAGGGAACAGATGTGATCAGCCACTGCAGGGGGAAGACCAGCAAGGAGCTGATGGACATTGCAGAGGTCTGACACCCCAGACCTCTGTCTGTCCTGTCTGTCCTGCTAACATGAGGTCACACTTGCCTCACATCTCAGTCTATTTGGGCACCATGGCATCTTAGGGAGTGAGGGACAAGTTTAAAGATAGTTTTCATATCTCTTCTAACTACCACCACCTAGCTGAGCATGGTCTGGTCAGGAAGACCACATCAATTTTAGCAAACAAAGCAACTCCATTTGCCTTGCGCATCTGTGTGAGGCATGTGAACTTATCACACCATCACACCACTCCACATAGTCCTAAACTCTCCTTTGCAGCCATCCAGTTCTAAGTTACTCAATTTATTTCAAATATTGGTTCTTTTTTTCAACCCAAACATAAGTTTCCTTTTTCTGCTGGGTCTCATCTCATCAAGATGTACCTAAGACATTTTTGAGAGCTGGAAAAAGATGCCCCAAGAAATCCTAAAACTGCCTGGACAAAACCAATGGAGAGACATTCCCAGATTGTCACTTGTGGGGTCTGGGGGTTCCATGACTTAAGAACACAATCAGAAGGGGGAAGAAGTTTGTGTGTGTGCATGGTTTCACCTGTGGGCACCAAAGAGTCTAACATTCATCTGCTGAAATATTCACAACCAGAAAGAGTGGGCCGGGGCAGGGGGTGTTCAAGGAGCATCTAAATGTTAAGAGATGATTTTAAATTTCCCCATCCTGTTGGTCCTAAATGAAATCCACATCCCTCTAAATCTGTGAAGTCTTGAACAGTGGCTGCAGACTGACCCAGTGGTAGGAGGTTACCATGACCGACCCTTACACGCACGCACACACACAGAGTAATCATCTGTTACACAGCCGCCTGCTCCCATCACCACCATAGCATGCCATCACCAAGGCAAAGAGGCAAATCTGCCTCTTCCACATGCACAGTGTCCTGCTTGAGATTTCACATTACCCTTTGGAGCTGATTTTCCTTCCTTCAACCTCATGCTTGATGTTCCATTAACCTCTTCAAGTCTCTTTTGAAAAGAGAAAGCGAATGAATAAACTCATTTTATTTTTATAAAAATTAAGACCTTTCAGGGACACTCGGGTGGCTCAGTGGGTTAAGCCTCTGCCTTCGGCTCAGGTCATGATCTCAGGGTCCTGGGATCGAGCCCCGAATAGGGCTCTCTGCTCAGCAGGGAACCTGCTTCTCCCTGTCTGCCTGCCTCTCTGCCTACTTGTGATCTCTCTCTCTCTGTGTCAAATAGATAAATAAAATCTTTTTAAAAAATTAAAAAAATAAAGACCTTTCAGATTAACCTGAGACAGGGGCAAGAGGGCAGGGCATGTGCGTTTCTGCAGGCGGGAGTCTGCGATTTGACCTCTCTGTTCCCGGGAGTACTGTAGTCAAAGCTGACTCTGGCTCACACTTTGCTTTCCTCTGTTCTGTCCAGGGCCTGCTGCTGTTTCCGACTTAGCTGTTCAAGCCTGAGACCTCATTCTCCACCATGATGTCAGAGACCTTCGCCTCCTTTTTTTTTTTTTTTTAAGATTTTATTTATTTATTTGACAGACAGAGATCACAAGTAGGCAGAGAGGCAGGCAGAGAGAGAGGAGGAAGCAGGCTCCTCGCCAAGCAGAGAGCCCGATGCGGGGCTCGATCCCAGGACCCTGAGATCATGACCTGAGCTGAAGGCAGAGGCTTTAACCCACTGAGCCACCCAGGTGCCCCGAGACCTTCGCCTCCTTAATTCACCTTGCTCATATTACAGCAGCCGACTTACACTTTCCTTCTGGGTTCTTCTCTGGGCAGCGTGCCCTCAGTTAGAGTACACAGACGGTTATACTCCAGCTTGGAACCTTGTAAAAAGTCTCCTTTCTTTCATGTCTCAGGCAATAATTAGCACCTGGGAGATCTGCTATTCAAAAGGAAAGCATCCTCTCTCCAAATAATTTTCTTCCTCCTTGAGGCCTGTTATTCATTGGATGAAAAGTCCAGGATGGATTGATTACATTTCTCACAGTTGCTCCCTTTATTTTTACTTCTAGGAAAAAAAAATTTTAATGCTCTATCAATATTTAACGATAGCAATTATCTTTAACTGGCAAAAGTACCTTCCATTATATAAGGTAGAAGGACAACATTTGTATAGTCCTTGTATAAAGATTGTTTGTTCCATTACATCCACTAGAGGGAAAAAATGTACTAAATAATTAACTACCTGAGATTGTTGCCATGAATGATAACGTGGTCAGCAAGGACTTCCATCAGTACACAAACCCGGTACCGCAAGACTGTCACCACCCGAGATTTGCACACACCCCACTCACGCTGACTCCTGATGTGCACCCCCAGAGTCTGTCTGTCTCTGTGATTCCACCATTTCTTGCTCAACTGGCAGCCATGTTGACAAATGAGACCTGAAATGCTGAGTGGGGCACAATGCTTTCTAAAGGGAAACGTCAGCTATAAGCAGAGCCTTCAGCCAAGATGTCACTGCTGATGTGGAGACGCAGCCTGGGCCTCGGTGCCATTTCACAGGCTCTTGGAACTCTGGTCAGTGGCCCGACATCGCCAACTCTATTCCCGAGGACTGACCGTGTGACTCCCACCAACACAGTTGAAAAAACTGAATTTTCATAGGAAAAATACACTGAGCTTTTGTGTCTTCTTAAATACTTCTAGAACTCAAAATTAACAAAGATGTTCATATTAATTATTGATTAAAAACCATTAGAAGTCTCCTTCTTAGCACCACACCTGACTGGTTCTCCACTCCAGGCCACAAGCACAGAGTCGCTCACTGCCTGGACCTCCACTATTTTGTTTCATAGGGCAATTTCTCCCACTGTTATTATGGCTCTTTCTCTGGAAAATGCATCTCCCCTGAGAAAAGATGTAAAGAAGACCAAGACACCTGGGTGGTTCAGTTGGTTAAGTGTCTGTCTTCAGCTCCGGTCCTGATCTCAGGGTCCTGGAATTGAGCCCCACATGGGCTCCCGGATTAGCGGGGAGCCTGCTTCTCCCTCTGCTGCTCCCCTCTGCTTGTGCTTTCTCACTCTTGGTCTCTAAAATACATAAATAAAATATTTTTTAAAAAAAGTAAAGAAGACCAAGAGATTATCACGTCTTATCCTTTGCTGCTACTTGTTGAGCGTGAAAGAAAAGTTTTTTTTTTTTTTAAGATTTTATTTATTTGTCAGAGAGAAGAAAGCAGGGGGAGCAGGAGAAGGAGAAGCAGGGGGAGCAGGAGAGGGAGAAGCGGGCTCCCTGCTCAGCAGGGAGCCCGATCTAGGACACAAGACCAGGACCCTGGGATCATGACCTGAGCCAAAGGCAGACACTTAACCAACTGAGCCACCCAGGCGTCCCAAGAAAAGTTCTTCATAAGGGAACTTTGAGGATTTCTTCCAGCCTCATCCTCAACTTGGAGTCCAGGACCCTAACACAGTTTGCACTGGGTCTGCCGTGTATTTTCTACTCAAATATCTCTGTTGTCACTGCACTACTTTCTCTACCACGGCAACATTTTGTTGCTCACCTCTAATTCATCCGTAAGAGAATGAGGTGATTGATTCGGTAGGCAACAATCTGCATAGCCAGAAGAGTGAAGCAAGCTTCAGGATTGGGTTGATTGCGAAAAGGTAGCAGTTCTTGATTCCGATGCCCCACAGTTTCACGCCCCTAGGAAAAATATTGCCGGTGGTCTTGAAAGATTCTTGCCAAAAATGGCTGCATGATAAAGAACAAAAGGAAGCTAAGAATCGCATGGCTACCAGAACTTTGTGCACAATATAACCTGTGAAAAGTTAACAGAACCACTGGGCCAGCGGGGCAGAGCAGAAGCCTGTGCTGCACTTCTCTGACCAGCAGGAAGGGAGACAAATGCCAAGAGCAGCTGAGATGTGAAACTGCAAACAAAGAAACTTCTGTAAATGCATCTCATTTTACTGAGAGAGCTGGAAGCACTATATAGTGCGATGGAAACTAGTCTGTATGACAATGAAATCTTGCTCTCTCTGCGTAATGTTGATCTTAAACTAAACCTTACCTTCACTAAAGAAAAAGTTTGGAATTTGGTAATGCTTACCCAGTTGTCTTCCCCAGCTCCACATTTTTTCATTTTTCCATGATTATTTATGAATAAATTGCTTCTAATTAAATGCACTCCTAAGGATTTTCAAGTTATGGTTTAGGTTTATAACTCAACTTGGCATCTTGAAAAAAGGTTAACAGCTAAATTGAGGTTTACAAAAAAGTCAAGGAGGCAAGGGAAGGAGGAAGGAAGGGAAGAGACTGGAAACAATTTGTCTAAAAGTAGAGGAATGTTAATCTATACAATGGAATATTTATGGGGTCATTAACATGATTTCCACAAAAAAATTCATGTCACAAATAAATATTCATGATCTGATAGTAAGTGCAAAAAATGTAGGAAATAACACATTATAAGACAAATTTCCTAAAAGTAAAACAACTTAGACAGGGTAAAAATACCCCAAAATGTTAACTTTTTTTCCTTGATGATATGATATAGCAATTTTTAACCTTCTTTGTATTTTGCAGTGTTTTCTACAATTCATTTATGTAACTTTCATATTCAAAAAAATAATGACAATTTTAAAAGAATAACTCAATCACAAGAAGGTTGATCAAGGGTTTAAGCATATAGGCAGATGATTCAGAGAATCGAAGAGGCAAAGTTTGGCAGTAACCTTCCAAGTACCATCTGGGGTAGGACCATAGCTAATACTAGAGACAAGAAGCTTCACTGACTGATGCTAATAAGGATTTAGATAACTCCCTCTTCACTTTTTTGGTTTATTTTCTACATTGTTGCTAAAAAGTTCATTTTAGGTTCAGACTATCTAAATTAATTGAGTAAAATTTATAACTTATAATTATCTTCTAACATTTCATGATTTTCTGCAACAATTAAAATGGGCTTTACAAGCATCAAAATTTAGTCTTGTAACAAGACAGTTTGACAGCAAGATAATCCCTACCTCTTTATACTGCACGGCAGAAAAATCCAGTGAAGCAATCTATCCCTTATGGTAGGAACAGAGAGTATAATCAATTTTAATCTGCTCAAAAATTTTCATCTCAGTTGATTATTCAGTTATCCAAAGCCCTTCATTTGGTTTATTAGATCACAAATCCAATTTAACAGCACCTAGAAACTAAACAATTTTAGATCCAAGTAGATTGTTTACTGGTTTTCCTTTGATGAAGAAGAGGATTCCATTTTTTTTAAGATTTTATTTATTTATTTGACAGAGAGAGAGAGGGAGATCACAAGTAGGCAGAGAGGCAGGCAGAGAGAGGAAGGGAAGCAGGCTCCTCACTAAGCACAGAGCGTGATGCAGGGCTCGATCACAGGACCCTGAGATCATGACCTGAGCTGAAGGCAGAGACTTTAACCCACTGAGCCACCCAGGTGCCCTGATGATTCCATTTTTAAAGGAGACTCTTTGCTTTTGATTTTATATTTTTCTTTCTCAAAGAGGGAATTTACCTGTACAATTTACCTGTTGGCAATAATAGTACCCAGGTGTACTAGACAGCAGGCTTCTAAAAGAACTCAAGTTAATTAGGGCAGGGGAGTTTGGGTTAATACAATAAGTCATTGAGGTTGACAAGGGTTAAGAATGTTTCTGTTGGGGACGCCTGGGTGGCTCAGTTGGTTAAGCAGCTGCCTTCGGCTCAGGTCATGATCCCAGCGTCCTGGGATCGAGTCCCACATCGGGCTCCTTGCTTGGCAGGGAGCCTGCTTCTCCCTCTGCCTCTGCCTGCCTCTCTGTCTGCCCATGCTCAGTCGCTCTCTCTCTCTCTAACTAATAAATAAATAAAATCTTTTAAAAAAAAAAGAATGTTTCTATTGGACTTTTCATAGCCATTTATTATCTCTATACAAAACTTGTCCCCACACCATACCCTTCTCCAAAGCACCAACCTCTCTCCAAAGTCTGACATTTGCAGACCTCAAGATTCCTCCTCAATATTGATCTGTGTTTTCCCAATGCCTAGTGGGACTCATTCCCTAAACAGAAATTCATTGAGCACCTCCAACTTAAGAGACTATTCAGTCTTAACACACACCTAGGTGCTGGTGATAAGGCACTGAACAAGACAGACCTCCTTCCTATCTCATAAAACTTTGATTCAACAGGGAGAGATAGATGAGTAAATACATAAACCTAGTTTTGGCTAGTGTAAGATCAGTGAAGAAAATAAAATAGGGTAATGGAATAGAAAAGGATGGGGTGAGTACTTAGACTGAGTGAACAAGGAGGAGAAGATATTGAAGTTTAAACCTCATGCAGAGAAGGGGTTGCCTTCTCAGCAAAGGAGGAGCACACCAAGAAAAGAACTGCAAGTTCAAATGGTCTGAGGCAGACCAAGTCTGGTTTGTGAAAGGAACAAGTAGGTAGCCAGCCTGGCTAGAATATAGGGAGAGGAGTGCCAGATGATATTAGAGGTATAGATTAAGGCAAAATCATGCAAGATACAAGAAGAGAGTTCAGATTTTATTTTAAATATGAATGGGAAAAAAAACTGAAGGCTGTATCACTGCCTGAAGAAGCTACCGTCTGATCTACCAGACCTGAGGAATGATGGTCCTGATCTGTATCATTTTATTTCAAGCCAACATCATCCAAGAATTTCCTATCAAACATAGCTCCAGGACATCTCCCTAGGAACATAAATCAAAGACAGGTGAGTTTATCTTTCTATATTCATTTTCACCCAAAATCCTTTCGCTTTCCCTTTGCCTTTTGGAGATGTCACAAATTTCAATTGTGGTTAAAGAAGAACCCAACAAAGGTTCACATACCCAGCTGCCTATTCAACCTGTCCATGGGTGCCTCAAACTCAGCACAACCCACTCCCACCTGTCCTTCTCTATCTTCTAGTATTCCCTACCCAAGGAATAGCACCCTTATCTCTACAGTTTAATAAGCCAGGTATTGGGGACTTATCTAATCCCTTGTATTCCCTTACCCCTATAATTCAGTCCTCACCAAGATCTCCTAAAAGTAGATTCCATCTGCTTTCTCCAGTCCCCACTGATTCAAACCACCCTCATGGAGAAGCATCTCTGGACCAGTCTCTCATAATTTGTCCTCCTGTAATACACTGCACCCTGAATGATCCTAAAGATGCTGCAGTGGTTTCTCATTATGCTTAAGACAACCACTACCCAGCCTACAAGGCTCTGAGTGGTCAGGCCTTTGGCATTTCCTTCTCATTTGTACGTCATTGCTCCAGTCATCCTGGCCCCTTATCACTTCCTCAAATGCACCAGGCTTCCTTTAATTTCAAGGTCTCTGCCCATGTTATTCTATCCCGTATCTTTCCCTCACCTGGTTAATGCCTATTCATTTTTTAGATCTCAATACAAACATCACTTCTTTAGGAAAGCCTTCTTGGGTTTCCTATATTGTGGCTTCATTACATCTCTACCTTTCCTTTATATCATTTATCAGAATTTGTAAATGTACATTAAACGGAATGACTGGATCATTGGACGAGCCTTCCCTACCAGTCTATGAACTCCATGAGATTACCATTACCTTCAGCATCTAATACAGAGCTGACACCTAATAGATGCTCAACAAATGTTTGTTAACTGGGTGAATGCATTGTAATACCCATGACTGTTCAATTCCATTCACATGCAACTCACAGCACAAGCTAGATGTGGTTAATGTAAAGTGACAAATTGTGGCTGTACCCTCAAGAAGATTTAGAGATGAGGGGCGCCTGGGTGGCTCAGCGGGTTAAAGCCGCTGCCTTCGGCTCGGGTCATGATCCCAGGGTCGTGGGATCAAGCCCCACATCGGGCTCTCTGCTCTGCGGACAGCCGCTTCCTCCTCTCTCTCTCTGCCTCTCTGCCTACTTGTGATCTCTGTCTATCAAATAAATAAATAAAAATCTTTAAAAATAAAAAATTTTTAAAAAGAAGATTTAGAGATGAAAACAGGCATGTAGTAAAGACAAGGTATGAGAACCACATGAATAATGGAAGTAGCCAGAGAAGGAAGAGATTTATTCCCAGAAGAAGATGGTAGCAAAGTTAAGAAATGTGGTCCAAATCCCCAACATTTGTCCATGCCTTTCTTCAGTCCCCTAACAGGTTTTATTTTATATCCTACTTGACACTTCCAAAAAAGAGTTTTCCAAAATAAAGATCTAATTCTTTGATCCAGTAATCTGCACATTAAACCAAAGTATACAAAGGAGAAATGGAAAAACAAAATCAAGCCCTTTCCTTCTCAAACTTAATCCAATATGCTCATTCTTCTACTCAAAGCTGTTTGGAATGCCATCAGAAGATCTAAACACCACGGGCACCTGGGTAGCTCAGTCAGTTAAACATCCAACCCTTGGTTTTGGTTCAGATCATGATTTCAGGGTCATAGGATCGAGCCCTACATTGGGTTCCCCACTCAGAGGGGAGTCTGCTTGACATTATCTCTCCTCCCTCTGCGCCTCCCCCAACTTGTGCTTGCTCCCTCTCTCTTATAAATAAATCTTATAAGAAGAAGAAGAAGATCTGAACACCAGCCCTCATTCTACTCCAAACTTGCTGTGTGTGTCTGTCAACTCACATTGTCATAACAACATACTATAGATGGGTGGTTTACACAGCAGAAGTTTATTTTCTCACAGTTCTGGAGCCTGGACACCCAAGATCACATTGCCAGCATGGTCTGGTGCTGGTGAGAACCCTCTTCCTGGCTTGTAGATGGCCAGAGTCAAGGCAAATCTCACTGTTTTTTTTTTTTTTCCCTTTAGTCTCATACTCACAACACTTTTGACACCAGATGTATGGGGCTTTTCCCCACCCTGACCAATTCTCTGAGCCCAGCTGGATATCCTACCATTCAATTCAATTCGGTTCAATTCTGACACTAACTGGAGTTAGTCCAGACCCCCCAGGATAATGACTCAGTCCCACAAGACTGTCTCCCACTTCAGATTCCAATCATAAGCTCCCCAGGTTACCCACAACTTCTACCTGACGTGGCTATAAATCGAAGGCTTCCATGATCCCCTAATTAGGTTTGATAATTTGCTAGAGTGGCTCACAGAGCCCAGAGAAAAAGCTTAATTACCACTGCCAATTTATTTACAAAAAACATTTTAAAGGAAACAAATGAAGATTTAGCTGGAGAGATACACATGTGAGATCTGGAAGGGTCAGAAGACCTTCTGTTCTACCCTCCAGGCATGTGGATGTACTTGCCAGCCCAAATGCTCTCTGAACCCTAGAATTTTGGGATTTTTATGGAGGTTTCATACTCTAAGCATCACCAATTATTAGCTTAATTTCCAGCCCTTCTCCAGAGAATGGCAGAGTGGGAGGGCAGGGACATTAAAGAGATGCTGAAAGTTCTAATTTTCTAATCATGACTTGGTCTTTCTGGTGACTAGCCCCTATCTAGGAGCCCACTGAGAGACACCTTATTAGAACAAACAATGCTCCTATCACCCAGGAAATTCCAAGGAATTTTAGGAGCTCTTTGCCAGGAACTGGGGTCAGAGACCAATATACATATATTTTCTGTTATTTCACTGCCTCCTTTTTGCTGTGTCTTCATATGGTACAGAGAGAGAGAGAGATCAGACTCACTGGAATCTCTTCTTGTTAGTAATCATATATTTGGGCCCCACTCTATCATCTCCTTTAACCTTAATTACCTCCTTATAGGCCTTATCTCCAAATACAGTCCCACTAGGGGGTTAGAGCTTCCACATATGAAAGTGGCAGGGAGAGACAAGATTCAGTCCATATCACTGTGTGATCTTGATCAACCTTGACCACTCTGGTCTTCATCCAGATCAAGGTTTGGCAATCACAGCCCTCAGGCCAAAAATCCAACTGGCCTTCTGTTTTTTTATATAAAGTTACTGGAACACAGCCACATCCGATTCTCTACATATTATCTATGGCTGCTTTTGGGCTACAACAGCTACAAGTAGCGGCAGTGGTGATATCATGGTTGGCAAAGCCTAATATATTGATTATCTGGCCTATCTGGCCCTATTTGGAGAAGGTTTTCTGGCCCCTGACCTCGGGGAGCCCTTGCAGCTCTTCTATTTCTAGCATTCTAAGATCTCATTCATGCCTTCAGCCCCAAACATCTTTTAGTTCAAGTCTTCCAGTTCTGCAAAAGACATTAGTGACCTAATGACTGTTTAAGTAAGTATTAAATGCTTGCGCTGACAGGTGTGTTCATTAATCTCACATTGTAACTAATCCTCTGCACTGTTAAGTGAGCTTAAGTGGACATGGAACAAAGTCTTTGCATGTAGTAGATGCATTTTATATCTCTATAGCCAAACACATTCTGCTTAAATCATTGTTTTAGGGGCTCTGTTGAGCATCTAATGTAGCAAGAAAAAACAGGGAGAGTAGAAGTGCTCCAGCCTCATTGCTTCCCCCTCTCTGTGCTGGCAAAGCCCCTCTAATCTGCATCACATAATTTAGCACAGAGTTATGTGCTACTTTGAATTGCCTGCTAGTTGTGTCTTTTACATTATCTTAGTGCCCTAGGCTGGACAATTAGTATTGTAGGGTCAGGGATCATGCATTCAAAATCAAAAAAGCATAGAATTAAAGAGCTGGAAGAGACAATAGCAATCACAATCCAACCTTCTCACTTCACAGATGAATAAACCGAGACCAAGACCAAACAAATGTCTTACTTCTCTTTAATTGTCATAGTACATATCAAGCACTTGACTCAGAATTTGTTTGGCAAGAGCTTGAAAAATGATCAGAGGAAGAAATTAGAAAAGGAAGGGGGAAAAGGAAGTGTCCTGGGTCCTGACTTGATGGGCTTTTGCTGACGTGTTCTACAAAACAATCTAAAGTCTACCTTGTCATGTATCTCTAACACAGCATTTGCTAACATGGAGCACCAATCCCAAGAGATGCTCCAAGAAAACGCAGTCCTATAACCAAACAAGTTTGGAAAAGCCTCATATAGTGCTCCCCTCATGTAGAACCACATTCATATCAGCATAGCAAGGCTCTGAGAAGCACTGCAGCTAAGCCTCTCGAAAAAACATACTACCAATACAGGCAACAGCATGGATTATGTCCAGTGAGCAAAACCAGACCCAAAAGATTATGCACCATATGATTGAAAGGCTGTTAAAGTTCAAGATTAATAGTGATAGGAATCACAATAGTGATTAATTCTGGTAGGGGTAGGCAAAAGGGAGGACTACAAATTGACTGGAAAGAAGCAAAAAGGAATTTTGTGCAGTGATAGATATATGTCACTTCCTGATTAGGATGATGGTCATGTGGGTGTTTACATATGTAAAAATCTTTCAAGCTCTATACTTAAACTAGTGTGCTTCACACACTTTATTGTAGGTATGTTACAGCTCAAAAAAAAAAAGTGAAAAGAAGGGAGGGGAACCTCATCAATGTCAGTGATACTAACAGATGAAGTTTGCGCATGAGTTCTGGCATTCTAAATAACCCCTCTTTCCAGTTAGTCTTTTTATCAAAAATTTAACAGAAGGTTGACTTTAGTAGTGAGATTTTTTGGTTGGTTAGTTTACCTGTCTTTATCACTCAATTTGTCTCACAGTTTCATATGACCACCATCTTCAGCTTCCTCCAAGGAACTAGTGCACATTCATGGCATTTTCAGAATACTTACCTTTTTTGTTATATATTCTTCAAAATCTGTACTCTGAACCATGGATTCAAATATCCGTTGGCATGTCAAAGAATGTTTGCACAGGGAGGGATGTTAGAAATTAGTGATCAGCTTCATTTTACAGACTAAGAACATGAAACTTAGGGGTGCCTGGGTGACTCAGTCATTGGGCATCTGCCTTTGGCTCGGGTCATGGTCCCAGGGTCCTGGGTTCAAGCTCCACATCGGGCTCCCTGCTCAACAGGAAGCCTGCTTCTCCTTCTCCCACTCCCCCTGCAGGTTCCCTTTCTCACTGTGTCTCTCCCTATCAAATAAATAAATAATAAAAAATTTTTAAAAAGAACATGAAACCTAGACAAGTCCAGGGACTTGCCCAAAGTTAAATGGTTAATAAGTGGCAAAAGTGGGTATAGAAATCAGCTCTTCTGAGTCCTGCTGTGCTGCTTCTACTCTTACATCATTATAACAATACAAACATCTGATAAAATTAGTTCTGCTCAGAAACAAAAGGAAATATCCAAGAAAGACAAAGTCATACAAATTTGGGGTTTATTTAAACCAGTGGATAATTGCTCACTGCCTAATGATAGGTGAACTCTTTCAAATCAGGCCAGCACACTGAATACTCCCACATATTAAATAAGACTGAAACATTGATGTTCTTCCAAATGGAAAGTAATTTTCTCCTTCTCAGAATGACCACAGTATCTTTCCAATTAAATATAGAATGCACTCAATTGGCACCCTGCTAAAAAGCAATTGATTTAATGAAGGCAAGAAAATATCAGTGTAATCATGGATGTCAAATGATAAAAGTGACAAATTAATAGAATATTTTTTTGAGAGAAGGAAAGGTATATATTAGAAGCCACGTATAACCTGGTCTTCAGGTTTGATCACAATACTAACAAAGCAAGTTGGTGTTTAAAACACTGCTCAGAGAATGCCACTGCTAGCCAAGATTGGGTAAGAAGAACTAGAGTTATCTTCCCAGTTAACAAAACGAGCAAGGAAGTATATGAAATAATGGTTTTCAAGCATAGTATGTAAGCAACAAAGCATGGTGATTCTTAAAAGACAGAAAACAAATTAATTGAACCCTACAATTTTTCCAGCTTACGGCTTTGAAATAGTTTCCATGACACAACACAAGAAGGAGGAATCCTGACAGTGCCCAAGAGGCAGCATGAGACAAGGAAGGGACAGAGCTGGGAGTCTGAGGAGACCACGGGAGCTAGAGTTCACAGAACAGAACATTGGAGAAAAGAGAGAAGCACCAAGACACAACTCCAGGTATCTGAAAGGGTCTCCCCCACTTTGTAATGATCAGTGCACATGTGTGATGATCAGTGCATTTATCTGAAGAAACTACCTGGGAAGCCAGGGAAAGACCACCTGAAAAAATTAAAGATAATAGTGCCCCGTGTTCCCACCAACAAGACTGGAAGACCTCACGATTCATAGACCAGTGGGTAGAGGACTCAGAAGTGACTTGCATCAACAGTTGGGGATAATTAGTCCTCAACTAAATGTTGCTCTGGACCTCTTAAAAGCAAGACCCAAAAAATCCTAGTGTTTTCAAGTAACTTAACTGTGTCCATGAACAAAGCTCAAGTATATGAACAGGAATACAAAAATATCCAGCATGTAACAAGGTAAAAATCACAATGTCTTCTATTCAATCAGAAAATTACCAGACATGCAAAGAACCAGGAAAAAAGAAGATAAAACAAAAATAAGGAGAAAAACCAAGTTAGATTTGACACAGATGTAAGACTTAGCAGATAAGACACCAAAACAGTTATTACACCTGTATTCCATGTGTTCAAAATGTTAAATAGAGATGTGGAAATATAAAAAACCGAAACTGAACTTCCACATGAATACAGACATTGCAGAAAAAAGATTTAGTGAACTTAAAAATAATGAATAGAAACTGACCAAATGAAACATGGAGAGAAAAGTGGATTTTTTAAAATGATTACATCAGTGAGCCAAGAGAAAACTTCGAATGGAGTCCTTCAGTGGGGGACAAGGTGCAGAAAATATATTTGAAGAAATAATGGGCAAATTTTTCCAAATCTGTTGAAAATACCAACTCACATATCCAAAAAGCTCAATGAATCCTGAATATAAAAAAAAAGGAGAAAACTGTATCAAGATACATTATGTTCAAGTTGTTCAAAGTTGATAAGAAAGAGAAAAATCTTGAAATAAGGCAAAGAAAAAAGATATAACACAGAGGGAAACAAAAATAAAGATGACAGCAGATTTTCCTTTAGAAGTGATATAAGCAAGAAGTCACTGGAGCAACATCTAAAATACTGAGAGAAGAGGAGTGCCAGTAAGTAAGTTAAGCATCCAACTCTTAATTTCGGCTCAGGTCTTGATCTCAGAGTCTTTTTTTTTTTTTTTTTTTTTTTTTTTTGATCTCAGAGTCTTGAGGTCGAGTCCCAAGTATAGCTCCACACTGGGCATTGAGCCTGCTTAGGATTCTCTTTCTCCCTCTCTCACTGCCCCTCCCCCCATCATGTGCTCCCTAAATAAATAAATAAATAAAATATTGAGTGAAAAAAATTGTCAACCTAATTATATATCCAATAAGAATATATTTTTTAATCAAAATCAAAATAAACTGGATTTCATTTAAAAAATTAAACTCATTTTCTTTGAAAGGTACTGTAAAGAGAATGAAAGACAAGCCACAGGTCAGAAAGAAATATTTGCAAAGCAGATATTGGATAAAAGACTTGTATCTGGAATACACAGAGAACACTCAAAACTCAACTATAAGAACATAAATAGCCCAATTTCTAAAAACGAGCAAAATGTTTGAAGAGACACTTCACTAAATAAGATATACACCTGGGCACCTGGGTGGCCCAGTTGGTTAAGCATCTGTCTTCAGCTCAGGTCATGATCCTAGGGTCCTGGGATCAAGCCTCACATAGGGCTCCCTGGTCAGTGGGGAGGCTGCTTCTCCCTCTGCCTGCTGCTCCCCCTGCTTGTGCTCTCTCTCTCTCTTTCTCTCTGTCAAATAAATAAATAAAATCTTTATTAAAAAAGAAAAAGAAAACATCATTATAATATAATAACATTATATTACCTATTATATGGCTAAAATTTTAAAGGCAGACTATATCAAGTGTTCATAAGGATACGAGGAAATATAATTCTCTTACACAGCTACTGGGAATGTAAAGTGGTACAACCACTTAAGAAAACAGTTTGACCATTTCTTAAAATGTAAACATGTATGTACCCTATGATCCCACCATTCTACTCCTGGGTACTTACCCAAGAGATATGAAAGTGGGTACATGAACATTCTTAGAAGTTTTATTTGTAGGGGCTCCTGGGTGGCTCAGTGGGTTAAAGCCTCTGCCTTCAGCTCGGGTCATGATCCCAGAGCCCCGCATCAGGCTCTCTGCTCAGCAGGGAGCCTGCTTCCTCCTCTCTCTCTGCCTGCCTCTCTGCCTGCTTGTGATCTCTGTCTGTCAAATGAATAAATAAAATCTTTAAAAAAATTTTTTTTAATTTTAAAAAAAGAAGTTTTATTTGTAATTGTCAAAGACTAGAAACAAGCCAAATTTCCACAAGCAAGTGACTGGATAAGCAAACTGTAGTATATCCATACAATGAAATACTACTCAGGAATAAAAAGGAATAAACTATTGATAAACTCTACTATATGAACAAATCTCAAAATAATTACACTGAATGAAAAACCCAGGATCCCCCCCCAAAAAAAACCCACAATGTCCACTATATGATTCCATTTATGTAGAATTCTAGAAATCACAACCTAATCTATACTGACAGAAAGCAGATCATTGACTTCCTAGAGCAGGAGGTCAAGAAGGTATGTTTGGGAAAGGTTACAAAACAGCACAGGGACATTGGAAGGAAGGTGGATATGCTCATTATCTTGACTGCAGTGATGGTTTATTGGTATAATTATACATCAAAACATCATACTGCACACTTCTAAAGCAAGCAGTTTATTGTATATCAATTATACCTAAATAAAACTTTTACAATTAATTAATTAAAGACACTTGTCATGATGTTACCCTCCATTTCCCAAACGTTGCTGTTGAGATCCACTATTTCAAATAAACATGCTTGGTATAAATGCAGGTCAGAAACAATAGCATTTTTTTTTTACTGCTATCTTATTAAACACATCAAAACTAATATCTATTGACACAAGGCACAGAGAGAGAGAGAACCTATGATCACCTAACCAATTTCTAATGAGCTCCTTTCACTTGGAGAAGGACAATTAACTAGATTTACTGGAGACTTGCTGAGTTCACAACTTAATCTATTTTTCTGGCAGAGAACTGGAATGGTGCCCATATGGTCTAACATCCTACTGTAACTTTCTCTCCCACAGGACTCCTTTCACATTCATAGTTTTTATGGTAAGAGAATGTTAATTCACCAACCAGGAAACCACCTCACACCACAGGACCACAGAGACCATCTGAGATTAGGAATAACATCATCGTCTGTGTCTGAGCCAGACTCACCAGTCCTGGCAACCCATGCCTGTTGTATGCACACAAGGCAGATGGCCATACAGCAGAGAAAGTTTAAATTTAAAAAAATCTCTAAATTATCAGCTTTGAGACTAAAAAGATGAATGATGACAAAACTGCTGACATTTCACCTAAAATCATCATCTCCAGTGAAAATAAAATTAATACCTTGTAGTACATATATCTTTTTGTACCTCATTGTTTCCCCTCCTTTCTTCCAAAGCATCTAAGATGTAAGTTCCTCCATTTATGCATTTTGCTAGAGTTTGACTACTTCTCACTTTTCAAGAAAACAATTTGTGAAAACAATTGAAGTAATTTTTCTGAGTTCAAATCTCTATAAAATTAGCTGCTTACCTAATTAAGGAAGTAATTGCTAGTAATTTTCAATTTACCAGTGAGTTTCCAAATTCCAAAAGTTTTAGTTGGTCAGTCATAGTTTGGAATTGAGAAGTTATTGCCCATGAAAACAATGCTCTTATTTATTAATTCATTCAGCAAACTTTTAGAGAGCTACCTATAATATTGAAGCTCTTGGAGATTCAGAAGGTGCAGGAACACTGTTCCTGTATGCAAAGCATTTTTATTTCAATAGAGAAGATGCAGATATGAAAAATAAAGAAATAAAAGAATAAGTATATATATCCATGTATATATATATACTTATATAGTATATATGTGTAATATAAATTAGTATGTGATTAGTACTATACATATACCATTTAGATTGGTGTTCTTAAAATTTGGTCTATGGGCCACTAGCACCTCAATTCCCTAGGACTTGTTTAAGACACAGATCCTGAGTCTTTCTCTAGCTCTCCTAAACCTAGATCTCTGGCAATTATTTGTATGAATATTAAAGTTTCAGGTCAATGGTGTAAGTGGAATGTGCAATGTACTATAGAAATTTTAAAAAGGAAAAATCCCTTTCAGCTGCTATGGTCAAGGAAAGATTTAGAAGTTCAGAATTGATGAATATGATTTCATTATATGGAAACTGAAACTCAAAGCATTCCATGCAGAGATTCTGACTTCCGGAAGAACAGATAAAGGAATTCCAAAAATCCACTCCTCCCATAAAAGCAATGAAAATACTAGCAAAAATTGTCAAAATCTTTTTTTTTCAGAACTTTAGAAATTAGCCCAAGGTTTATAACAATTCAAGGGGTATTTATTCCAAAAAAGAATCTGCACAAGAAACAGGGAGCTCAGTGGTGTTTTAAATTGTCCTACTCCCATCCCCCTCTCCCAAGCTATACAAATAATCTTGAAAACCAACAGCTTTGAACCACAATAACCACAAAAGCCAGCAACCTAGCAATCACTGGAGAAGGTAGAATGGACTTAGGCTTCCTTAAAGCTGTATGCCACTATTTGATCTATCTGGCAGTTCCCAGAGAACTGTCACTTCCAAGACTCATCTTTATATGATCAGACTCAGAGTTCATTCAGTGAAAACAGCTTTCTCCTCTTGGGGTATTGGTCAAAAAAAATCAGCAGCATTTGTTTAATATTACAACAATACAACTAAGGCAGCAATAACAGGACAAATGAGAAGATGATCAGAAACTTAAAAAGAAAGCTAAGGAATGAGATATTCATAGGAGATGCTGAAAAGGTGTGACCTATTTATGTTATCTTGAAGGCCATATGCAAGGTTGTGCTTTTTTCTCCCCTCTGACCAACCATGAAGCTCTGGACATGCAGGAAATGAAGGCTAAGGTAGTAAGTCTGAGTAAGGGTGAGCAGAGAATGGAATCTGACTTCCAGAATTCCCAAATTATATTATTTTACATGTTCCAATTTTAACAAAGATAATAAGACATGCAAAGACAGGTAAGTAACGTTCATGCTGGGTTGGGGGAAAAAAGTCAGTACCAGCTTTACCTGAGAAAACTGAATGTTGATCTTACTAAACAAGGACTTTAAATATTACAATAAATAAATAAATAAATAAACTATTACATTGATGTTCAAAGAACTAAAGGAACCGAAGTCTGAAGAACTATAGAAAAGCAAGGGAATAATGTCTCACTCAATAGAGAATATCAATAAAGAGATAGAAATTATTGAAAGAACCAAATAGAAATTCTTGAGTTGAAAAGTACAACTAAAATGAAAAAATTCACTAAAGGGGCTTCACAACATATTGGAGTCAACAGAAGAAAGAACCAGTGACTTTAAATATAGCTCAGTTGAAATCAACCAGTTTGAGGGACAAAAATTAAAAAGAATAAAGAAAATTGAACAGAGCCTCAGAGATTTATGGGATATCATCAAACATATCAGTATGCTTATAATACAATAATCAGAAGGAGACAAAGGAGCAGAAAGAATATGTGGAGAAAAAATGGCTGAAAATTTCCCAAATTTGATGAGACAATATAAATCATGTCCAAGAAATTCAACAAACTAAAAGCAGGATAAATCAGATAACTTCATACCTCATACATACTTCATACATCATAATCCAACTGTTGAGAGACAAAGTAATTCATGCAGGACAAGAGACAGAAAGAGGTTTAGATCAGATATGCATAGAGTTGTAGGAACAATAGGAGAAGATACAGTTTAAAAAGTTGGTTTGGGGGCGCCTGGGTGGCTCAGTGGGTTAAAGCCTCTGCCTTCTGCTCAGGTCATGATCTCAGGGTCCTGGGATCGAGCCCCGAATCAGGCTCTCTGCTCAGCAGGGAGCCTGCTTCCCCCTCTCTCTCTGCCTGCCTCTCTGCCTACTTGTGATCTCTCTCTGTCAAACAAATAAATAAAATTTAAAAAAATAAAAAATAAAAAGTTGGTTGGGATCAGGCTACAAAATAGTCCTGGATTGAAGTGGTAAGGGTCTGAATTAAAATTGCACCACTGAAAATGAAAAGGAAGGAGTAAGGGAAAACATTATAAAAGCCAAATCAATAGAACTGGAGATTGATGCCATGGTTAAGGTGTATGGAAAACATTCAGAAATGACCCCAAATGTTCATGTCTCAGTCATTTCAAGATGACAGCTCCACTGGCAAAGGAGGGAAATCAGGAATTGTTGGTTAGAAAAGGAAGGAAAGATACAAAGAGTCTAATTTGGGATATGTGGAGCTTGAAGCCCTAAATATACAAGTAGAAGCCACCAGTCGGGGTTGGAAATGTGGGACTAAGAGAGGGAAAAGGTTGCAGTCCCGGTTTACTCCTATTGTCCTGGCATCCCATCCAGCCTCTGTCCCAGACAACAGTGCCCCAGTTTGGACAACATATCTTATGGTCACCCTATCACTGAGGGAGAAGGTAAAAAATGATTAGGGAAGAGCTCACAGGACAGAATATTGGGCAATG
The DNA here is from genome assembly GCA_003697995.1 of Taxidea taxus jeffersonii. NCBI lineage: Eukaryota > Metazoa > Chordata > Mammalia > Carnivora > Mustelidae > Taxidea > Taxidea taxus. The sequence continues at coordinate 4,497 of ML102368.1, read as the reverse complement.
CCCATGGATGGATGACAGGAGGAGGAGTAAAAGCCAGCTGTGGAGACAAGAAAGCACAATCAGAGGAGTAGGAAAGTGTGTTCAGGAAAGTGAAGAAGGAGCACTACTGGGGAAAGAAGGCCAGCTTTGATGTATTCTTGAGAGACCCCAGGAGAGCAGGTTCCTTCAGTGTGTGAACTAATAAATGTAAGGGTTTTGGTTTTAGGTTTTGTGTTTTTTTTAATGTTGTGATTCAAGAAAGTAAAAAGTTAAAAAAAAATTGATTGTTTTTTTAATGCTAAACATGTTTGCTGGCTGCTGGGAGCTAGCAAAGATGAAATGATAGAAGATAAAAGTAAAAGCCAAGATAATGAAAAGAGCAAAGTCTCACAGGAGTTGAGGACAGAAGGGAGGGAAATAGTAGAGACAGGAATTATAACATCATAGAAATGGTTAACCTTGAAAAGTCAAGGAACTTTTCTTATGAACAGATGAAGGCAGAAAATGTTGGAAGCAATGAAAGGTCATAGTAACAGATGAAAAGAACAGAAAATGAAGAAGTTATCATTCCTTGAGGACAAGGATGTTCCTTGTTTATCTAGTACAGTGGTGCCTGCCCACATGGATTCAAATCCCTGCTCTGCACCAGTTCTGTCATTTCAAGCAAGTTATTTGACCCTTCTGTGCTTCCAGTTCCTCAATCATAAAATAAGAATAACATCATTGTTGTGAGGTTGAGTGTACACGAGCAAAGGGGCTTAGGATAGTAATGTTCACTAAGTGAGTGCTTAATAACAAGCATTCAATTGTTATTACTTGCACAGTATTGTCTGTAGCCATCCTGCCTCACACGATCCTTGGAGCTCTCTAAATGTGCCATGAATGAATATAGTCAAAATCAAAGTAATCTACTGGAAGCTAGGATGTGGAGATGTTATTGAAGAATAAGATCAAGAAGATGAGAATTCAAGAATTCTACAGAAGGCAAATCCAAAGTTAACAAGTGAGGTCCAGGTTAATGTGGAGTCTCCCAAACAAAACAAGATAAATGATTAATTCTTCAATGTTCCCACATGATGAAATGCCTTCATTTTCTACTTGGCTCCCCAGTAAATGTTGGATGGATAAATAAATGTATAGATAGGAATTATAAAGTAAAACATGACTGACTTGAACAACAACTGTTGGCATTCATGATAGGCTCTCTGAGCCTTTTGTTTCCTAACTCACTCTGTTAGATCACTGCACTGAGTCCCAATGTTTCACACTTCCCTGTAACCATACATATTGACTCTGGACTTGGCCATGAGATTTGCTTTGGTCAATGGGAAAGCAGAAAATTTGACTGAGCTTGAAAAAACCACTGGCATATTAACTGCCACTTATACAAGAACAAGTCTGAGCTAGCCTGCTGGAGGGATGTGAGAAACACACAATGACAGATGAACTGTCCTTGTCAAAGTCATCCTAGATCTACCCACCAACCACCAGCCTACCCACCAGCTGACCACATAGATGCAGGCCAAACCCCAGTCAAAATAAGCAGAACTACCCAGCTGGCCCTTTAACCCATAAGATATAACAAATGGTTTTTGTTTTAAAACACAAAGTTTTGGAGTATTATGCAGCAATAGCTAACTGATACATTTTCAAACCTCAAATCCCCACATGGCTACATTAGACTGACAGCTGCATTGTTCCACTTTGGGGGATGGGGGGGGCCATTTACATTGTAATCCATGTTGTGCAGTGCAGAGCCCATATGGCCATATGCAATAACACTGGGAGAGAACCAAAATAAGTAAAACCTCTCTCTCCTGCTTGCCCTTCACCTCTAATTACATAGGAGAAATAGAGAAAAAAGTTAAAAGCAGTTTCAGCTACCAAGACAAACTGCATATTGCAAAAGGAACCATTTTGCTTGGCTGAATATTTGCAAACAAGTTTCAGCTCCTGAGCATTTTAAACACGATAGAAAACAATATAAATAATGTGTGTGTGTGTGTGTGTGTGTGTGTGTGTGTGTGTGTGTGTATGTATACATGTACACAGAGAGAGAGAGAGAGAGACAGATATGCCTTTATATCTATATGGCTCTTAATGAATCATTGCAAGGGATGTTTTGAATGTTAAAATAGTGTGAATTTCCACAATCCTTCTATCTGGCTCTCTAGGCACCAGTCCCATCAATCTCTAAACCCTGACACCAGGCAGTTCATTGTTTTTCAAATTTACGACATTTTTCAGTTCATTGTTTTTAAACTGTCACCCTCAGTGGGTAGCTGGCACAACTCATTGCTACTTTCAGCTCCCACTGAGCTCATCGCCCTAGGAGTGATGTGCTAGCAAAATTTTCAGTTGACTGATCTCCAGGATGGTAAATTCTCTCTGTGTGCTTCCTCTGGTGACATCATTACTTTTGTCCTCCACCCTTACTCCAACAGAAATAATTAAGGTTGTGATTGTCCATCCCAAACACAGATAATGAAAATTAGGGAAATTGAAAATAGAATCAGTCATTCTACCCAACCTCTTGGTGTGATGGAAGACTAACTTTCTCCCAGACAGCCCAATAGTTTTATGTAATTCTGCTGCAGAAATACCTCTAATATTGCAGCATCTACCTGGGCTCTTGAGGGACTATTCTGTATCTGATTCTCAGTTTAAATAGACTTATTTTGATCTGCTGGATTTTCTCATTTGTTTTCTGAAATGCATGACTTAAAGGCTTAATTCTCATCTCAGGAAATGGTCTGATTTCTCCCAGCGTTCTAAAAGTAATTATGCGGGGTTAGTAAACATGGAAGTCAGTTCCTCCTCTCCCTGTCCTCTGTTTGGCACTGAGCACCATGTCAGGGTAGCATATGTGTCTGGTTGGAGGAATTAGAAACTAAGTCTAGGTGACTCTGTCCCTAACCAGGAGTGTGGCCCTGCACAAGTCATAGTCGTAGCTGATCCTCAGGTTCCTCGAATACAAAATACGAAGATTTGGTGGATTTCCAAGGTCCCTTTTAGCACTGAAAGCTGTTTATGATAGCTGCAGATTTTTGTGAATTTTTCTTTTCTTACAGTAGAGAGTATACGCTTATTTCAGATTTGATGGCATTTCCAATCAGAATATTTCCTTATCTAAATCATATGCCTGTACAAAATTTTCATGAGTATATTTTTATTTCCCCATTCCATCCTGGGGTTGGGAGGATTTGAAAATTAAGTGGGTAATTCAATCATTTGACAAAGATTTTATTGAGCACTTACCATGTTCCAGGCCCTAGGCTTGGGACTTGGGAAAATATAATGAAAATGATTATAATACTGATACTCTTAATTATTTCTCTACAAAAACCACTGAATGAGACACTTGGTCTCAGACTCAACCCAAGTACACATCTAGTCTAAGAAAATGTTTAACTCAATAGGCAACTGTTAGACCAGACCCAAGAAGAGGCTAAAACCTTTTGTTAACATGGTATTGTTAATAAATACCCTCCAGTTCATTCTAAAGAGTTAGTATGGAAGTGATTTGAGCTCTGAGAACTACTTAAATAAATTAAATTGCCTAGTACAGTGTTTGGCATAATAGAGAAGTACTATTATAATTTTTATCTTCTCATCATTCCTTCCTTTCTTCCCATCTCCTTTTCCCTAGGATTAACCTGACTTCTCTCTCACTCTTCCTACCAGAGCTGTACTCAGAGGATACACCCAAGCATCTCCTTTTCTCCACTTTCAACACTAGACAGAGACAACTGCCTTCTTTGGCTCTAATCCAGCCACATTCTTAACCCTCTGCTCAGAACCTGCTTACACCAAAATGACACAGGAAATAGTCATAGGAAATCTGGTATTATCCAGTGTGCTATATAGTAAGGGACTTACAGAGTCTGATATTAACCAAGCCCAATAATTCACATTTGCAGAAATATTCTTCATCTGTGGATCACCACTCCCTGACAAAGAGTGACAAGGAGTGTCTATCTTCAAGATAGAATCTGTTGTATGATCATAGATTTTTTTTTGTGGTTGTTGTTGTTGCTCCAACTAATTTATTTAGAATGCATCTATAATCTCTATCATCCCTCCTCCCTAGGAACTAAGTCTATTAGAATGAAAACCTTAGGTAACTTGTATTTTCAAGTGTAATGAAGACTCATTAGTGGTGGTGCATAAATCATTTGTAAAGATAATTTGCAACATAGAAAAAAATAACTCAAATTGCCTTAAAACACGGTATTTGGGCTATACTTATTTAATGAGATATATTTTAAAAACAAAAGACATTTTATTTAGTAACTAAATGCTAGTAGTAATATTAGTATTTTTACTTTTAACCATTTACATATAGTATGATACTGCTATTAAAAAAAGTATGCTGGGCACCTGGATGGCTCAGTGGGTTAAGCCGCTGACTTCGGCTCAGGTCATGATCTGAGGGTCCTGGGATCGAGTCCTGCATCGGGCTTTCTGCTCAGCAGGGAGCCTGCTTCTCTCTCTCTCTCTCTCTCTCTCTCTCTCTCT